>PVIC010013124.1:0-38576 GCA_004025085.1 Thryonomys swinderianus
GAAGAAGAAGAAGAAGAAGAAGAAGAAGAAGAAGAAGAAGAAGAAGAAGAAGAAGAAGAAGAAGAAGAAGAAGAAGAAGAAGAAGAAGAAGAAGAAAGTAGTATAACCACAGCCACAGTGAATGCTGCTGCTGAGCACCGTACAATGGAAAGGAAGGCTCGCAAAACATCACAGTGTGTCCATATCCACACCGCGCACCGGAGCTGGCACCGTGTGACTTCTGGGTCTTCCGGAAAATCTAAATGACTGTGGATTCAAACGTTTTGAATTGATGCAGGATATGACGTAGCCAGCATAGTATCCTGAAGACACTCATAAGAGTGCAACAGTGCAGAACTGCCTCAGAAAGTAGCAAGAGCTGCACCTGTGCTTGAAGATAGAGGGAGTATTTTGAGGGGTAGTAATGGCAATGTGTCTTTTACTGTAAACATTTTTTTGAAAAATTTGTATATTCACCATATCTACTTTTTGTCTGGTGCTGGGAACTGAACTCGGGACCTCGCGCTTCCAAGGCAGGCATGGTGGTGCTGCGCTACATTCCCAGCCACTCAACACATTTTCATGGTATCTCACACATTTTATTTTGAATACTATTTTGATAATATTTAACGTTTTTTGTACTTCATTGTCCTTTAATTTTGATAAAACCATACTTGGTTTTCATCTCCTCAAAAGAAGTCTTTAATTTTGTACTTGTTATATAAACAGTTTTATCATTTTCTTTTTGGATTATACTTTCTAGTACTGAAGATATAGTAGGAAAATGAGAAGAAAAACGCAGTATCAGGTAAAAAGTGCTGTTTTTCTGCTGAATAATTTTAAAATTATATACTAAAGAAACCAGGATGTATCAGTAAATGTGCTATAAATAAAAGGTTCTGAAAAAAATGCATCATCATTTTAACAATAATATGGGCAGAATATTAATAACATCAGCCCTAACTGATGAGACATCTCCATTCCTAGCGCTTGAACTCAGGACCTCATATAGATAAGTACAGGGGAACCTGACCACACCTGATAGGCGCATTCTGACCTCTGATTCCCGGATGAAAACGCTGAGCATCACAGACCCGAGGAGGCTGCTGTGTCCCCAGGGCCAGTAGGCAGTGGAATGGGGAGTCTAAGACAAGTGTCGCAGACCTCAAAGCCTATACGTGCCTTTATTGCTAACCGTCTATTGCGACTTTGCACTTGACATATTTCACACCTTGAAACATAAAATTACAAGGAAAATAAAGTGCCATTCTTACAAACATGTCTGTGTGTTTTGTGCCAAATTTCACACACACACCTGCACATACGGTATGTATGCATGTCTCCAACTATACTATGATGTGGTGAACTAGACTGAAGAATGTAACAGTATGTCCTTTGGGCTACTACTTCCTGCTGCTGCACTTCCTTTTATTTCTAGCTACTATGTTGGATGTGAGGTGAAATCTCATGGTTTAATTTCATCTCTTTATTAATGGCAGCTCTTAAGTTTATTGGGTATTTTTTACTTTTGTGAGGAACATACTGAAGTTATTTCGCCTATTTTCCTCAGGTTGTATTATTTTTTATTGTCATTTTAAACTTTATTCTTGGTACTGGGGATCGAACTTGTGACACTGTGCTTGCGAGGGTATTGTCATTTATTAAGAATTTGCATGTATTCTACATGCTAATATTTTGTCAATACATGTATAACATATATTCTCTCATTCTTTGGTTGTCTTCTCTTTGTGTTAGCTTTTGGGGAAGAGAACTTCTTAATTTTACCAAATACATAACTTCTGAAAACAACAATGGCATAGAAGATATCTTTCAATATCCAGAGGTCACAAAGATATGTACAAGAACATGTATGCATATATACACATACAAAGTATACACATATTAAAGTACTACCTTTCATGTTTAAGTCTGTATCCCTTGGGGTTTCTGCATATGAAGAGGCAGGCATTCCATCCCCAGCACCCACACACCCAGGACGGATATCTTACCATTCTAACTCCACTGAATGAAAAGGCTACAGAAAGTCCTCTCATAAAAATCTCATAAATCGATGGTGGTATGAAAGATCTGGTAAGGATCCATTCTTTCAAGTTTGTCCCATTGGCCTACTGGTCTCTGTCTATGACAGAATCATATTGTAAGTCCTGGAAGCTGGCAGACTGAATCTTTCTCTCTTCTTTTCTCCCAGAATATCTCACTCATCCTTGGCCCTTTATATTTACCATTATATTTTGGACTCATTTTGTTAAATCTCAAGGGGAAAAAAAAGACTGTTGAAGTTTTACACTGAGGCTTATATACTGCTTTCATCAGAAACAATACCCTGGACACACCTTTCCAGGAAGCCATATAGCACATTAAGGCCTTATCTTTAGGCCTAACATTAGCTCCTGAGAGATAACCAAACTTAAGTCTACCTAAGTTTTCCCCATCCCTTTTCTCAAGAACTCTACAACGTACAAATAACAGCTTATTTTTTGGCCTAGTCCTAAGACCCTAAGACAACAGCTCTAAAATAGAGTGTTACACCAGAGTTCCATGGTCTAGAATTGTCCTTGATCTAAGCAAGAGAGAACAAACAGATTTGTGGCTCTGAGGATAAGAAAATTACCACTTAAGTAACTGAGAACAAATATACTCTAACCACTCGAACTCATAAAGGCACACGCACTTTCCCTGTCTTCCAGTGACTAACTCCACAAACCACAATGTAGAAATTGAGAATTGAGGGAAATAAAGAGAGGAGGGAGGGATGGCAGGGGTGAGGAGAGAGAGAGGGAGGGAGGGAGATGGAGAAAGGGAGAGAGGGAGAGAAAGACAGAGAGGAATCAGAACGAGGGGGCGCAAAATGAGAACATGTCTGTCTTAGTGAAGCTTCGCCCGGTACCCAGGGACCTTCACCAGTTCTGGGTTCCTGATATGGGAATAAGCAAAGGAATTTTCAGTACAGTAAAAAATGATTAATGGGTTTAGGGTTGATTGATGAACAGGAAAGAAAAAACAAAGCAGAAAAACAAACTCTGAACTTAATACATGGAAGGGAAAAAAAATTCCATCCAGAAATATGTGACCCAGAAAGAATAGGGACTGCTTATGGTAACGTAAAGGGTTATAAAGACTAGAAATACTAAGCTGGAAAAAAAAAAAAGAATATGACTATTGCTACATAAATTCCTCCTGGTCAAACTAAAAAATTATTCCCCAGGAGAAATGGAGGAAACAAATTCTTGAGAAAACTAGAAGAGAAAAACACTGGACGAGCGAGTGTGGGAAAAAAAAGAGCTGCCCCGAGTGGGAACGGGGAAGACATGACCCAACACAACTTCCCATTCTCTAGCTCCCGAGAGTCTACGCGGCGCTGGAGGACGCACGACGGTATCAGGAAACAAGAGCAACAAGAAATGTTTCGTTCCATTTTGAAGGAGTTATTAAAAAAAAATACAGGCTCCAAATGGGAGCTGGATTCCTGGTCTTAAAAATATACAGAGAGCATCCTGCTCTTCCAGGGTAAGTTTACGTTCTCCGTCTGCTCCCCCTGCAGGAGCCAGCAGGCCGCCTGGCTGCGTGGCGGGGGAGAGAAGCCTGGCACCGTGAGATCACGGGGTTGGAATGCGGGTGTAGGTGGAGGGAGGATGGGGGTTCTGCGTTCAAAAGCACAGGAGGTGGAGAAGAAGGAAAATGAAAGAAGCCTGGGGTGCCCAGTGGGCAGGAGGCAAATCACAAAGAAAACAGCTTCAAGACTGGGCCGTGGGCACAGCACTCCCTGGTGGGGAAGGCCGGGCCCCCAGCCCGGGGCGGGAGGAGAAAGAGGGTGCACTCCACACAACAGGTCTGCGTTTGGGCTTCGGGCCTGTGTCCTTAACTAATGCCACTTCCCACTAGGGCGTGTTTGGGTTCATTTTAGAACTAGCCCGGCTAACAGCCCTGGGACCCGACATCATCATCCAGAGGAGAGGAAAAGTGTGTGAAAAGAAGGCAGAACAGATTTATTAGTTCCAAGTCCAAATGCAACCATTCCCGTGCTAGGAAGCCACTGCACATATCCAAAATGTATAATTCTTAAATATTAATGATTTTACTCAAAAGCAATCGAGGAACTATTAATACAGTAAAAGGAAACGTGATCCCCTTAAGACAGCTTGTATCTTTAGTTCCAAAAACACAAGCAACGTACATGAGAAGAAGACCGTCCTTTAGGTGTTAAAGCACACCCTGCTTCAACACAGCTGAGAAATGAAGACTCCGACCAAACGCCCGTGTTCCCTTAGCAAGTCCTGCTGTACCCAACAGGAACAGCGACCGTCCAGTGATCACACCTGTTTCATCTCCAGTCAGGAGTAAACCAAAGTTCTGGCTAAACAACCATCGCGTCTTCTGGTTAACAGGACAGCATTTTATCAAAGACTTCACTGAAGGAAACCATCAATGATGCCACCAGGTAACTGTGGTGGGCAGCTCTTTGTGTAAGTCTGTTTATTTTCCTAACTGTATGTAAGTTAAAAATATAGCTTGAGACTCACTCCTCAGTTTTTAGTGAACCTCAGTTTTATCATTTACATTGCTTCACTATTTTAGCTATAACTCTTAAAATATAACAACATAGTTATAGTATATTCATATACAGTTCTTTGAAATATATAATATCCTTTGAAATAACTTCCTGGAAGTAGATAATTAATATGGAATTATGTAATACACACAAAGATTTCCTTGAAAATACTTTTACTGCCAATTAAGGGTCTAAGAACTGAAACAGAGGAGGCCCTGAGCACGAACAGCACTATGGGCCTGGCTAGAGGAGCCGGGATCTTCTGGAAGGCTTCGGATCCAGCTCAGGGCAGCTCCACACAGCCTGTTCTGTCCCCCCCAAAAAGTGCTGAGCATCTTGGCCTGCTGAGAAATGCTCATTCAGCACCAAAAAAATGGGTTTGTTTCTCCTTAAAAATGAAACCAGATGCTCAGACATGGGGATCAACCTAGAAAATATGAGCTCAGTACAAAAGAAAGCAGACCTTATGTTCCTTCCAAATGGGACACAAAAGACAGGCCAGCAATTAAAACTCAAGGAAAAACTTATTGCCAGTGTGGTGGCTCACGCCTGTCATCCCAGCACTCAGGAGGCAGAGGCAGAGGCAGGAGGATTGCTGTAAGTTATAGGCCAGCCTGGCCTACATTTTGAACTCATGGCCAGCCTGGACGACATAGCAAGACCACTCAAACAACAAAAAGAACAAACAAAAACAGTTCTATTGAGCCAGCCATGGTGGTACATGTCTGTAATTCCAGCTCCTAGGCGAGGCTGAGGCAGGAGTATCATTAGTTGAAAGGTAGCCTGTCTCAAAATAAAAGACCTCTTTTGGAAATGGGAAGGGGACCAAAATACAGAGAGGTAGGGGAGAGGGAGAGAAATGAAAAGGGTAAAGAAATGAGAAGAACTGAGATATGTTAAGTACATGTACCAACTCCTCACAGTGAATGTAGTAATTATGTACAACGTGTACTCAAATAATATTAAAAATGTAAAAGACTGCAATGAAGCCCCCAGGTCCAATCTTCAGTACAAATAAATAAATAAATAAGGCTGGGGATGTTGCTCAGGACTCTCTGGGTTCAAACCTCAGTGCTTCCCCGGTTACAAAAGCCCCATTAAAACATAATTCATTTACCCTAAGATAGAATTAAGAATAGATCGAAGGTCTGTTTTAGTTTCATTACAAAGGTAATGAAAACTAAGTTAACATATAAATGAGACAAATATTACATAAATATGTCTAAAATAGTTCCAATTCTTAATAACATGATTTGTGAAGTCAAATCAGCTGGAGTTATATGCTTACTATATACAACCTATTTACCACTGAACAATTTACTCTTATTTACTTAATTTCAAAAGAATAAATTTTATTTTTTACAATTCCACAGCCTGAGAATGTTCCAGATCATTGGCAAACAGAGGCAGGACTTATTTCTATGGAAAGTTGGGGACAAAACCTTACAGTAGTTTAACAAAGAGTGAGAAAAAAGAGAATTGTAAGTGGAGAGCACGCATAGATAATTGATTCAAAGGGTTCTGTTGTAAGGAAGAGTCAAAAGGGGGCATTAGCTTTAGGGAGATGTGGGTTTGAAACTTTTTTTTACGTCTTTTTTTCTTTTATTTTTTTCATATTTTTAGGGAGGTACTGAAGACAGAGCTCTAGACAAATGCTCTATCACAGAGCTAAACCCTCAGCTTTTATGATTGATTTTTAAAAAAAAAATTTTGATGGTGATGAGGATTGAACCCAGGATCTCATGCGTGCTAGACAAGTGATCCATCAATGAACCACATCCCCAACTAAGTCTTTTTTTTTTAATAGGGAAAATTAGAGCACGTTTCAGTGCAAACAGAGGAAGGAAAAGACTGGAAATGCAAAAAGGATGCTGACACCCTAGAGCAGTGGTGGCAAAGCCGTGGCAGAGCTGCGGCAGATGTGCCACATCTGGCTGCTTATTATCACTGAAAGCTCGGAAAGAGTCACTATCACTGCCCTAGAGGCAGGACAGTACTCACCGGAAGGGTGCAGTCATCCTCTTCTGCATGCCTGGAGCTCCGCCGAATGAGAAGGGTCAATCCCAACCCATTGCCAAGCGTAGGGGCCTCAAGCCCTGTGCCTTGCAACCACAGTACCGGATATCACGAGTGAGTTCCAATTCGTAAGTTAGAGCCACAGCTCGGTGCTAGAGAGCCAGCCTACCATGCCTGAGGCCCCAGGCTCAATGTCCAGCCCAGTGAAACCACAATGACAACAAACACCCCAAGGAAAACAAAGCATAAGCCATAGTTCTTGGTTCTCAGGAGTGGGGGCGAATGGGGGAGAGAAATGAACAGGGCTACATAGAAGGCGAGCCAGTGTGAGCTTTATATATGATGAGCTGATTCACTGTAAGTCATTTAAGTCCTGTTCCATATTCTTTAGGAATATGCTATTCACTAGAAGCAGATGATACTTAGAAAAACAACAAATGGAAACAGTGTGAGACTTTTCTGATTTCCAGCACCTGTGCATCCATTATCTCTTTGCATTTTCACAGCTTACTAGGTGAAGGCTCTTAAGTATCATCTCTGCTTCAGCTGAGAAGAAAACCCACATGGAGTGTCCTGTGCGACGGGGACAGCAGATCGCTTAATCACTCCATCAGGCAATGTTTCCAATTTCGAAGCCTGGTTGACCCCACAGCCAGAGCTTTCAGCACCACGCTGCACTGCCGTCTGGAGACTGCTACACTGCTCCGTAATGAATTGGTAGCACAGCCAAGTGTCTTATAGACTTAGAGAGAGAAGGCGGAGGATGGAGCTCAGTGGAAGAACACTCACCTACAGCGAGCAAATTTTTTAATTGATTCTGTTGGCACACTTTATATACACATCATGATCACACTCAACATCGAGAATTTGTACCAGTGTATGACATGACTTACTTCTCTTTTTTCACCCATTCCTCTGCCACCCTACACCCCCTGCCCTTAAATACTTCAGTTTTGCTTTCTTTTTTTAACCATCATTTTTCCCCCTTATTATTTACTTCTACCCCCTTTTCCCTTTGAATACTTTCTATTTCGCAATATCTATTATACATTCTATACCTTATTTACATCTTCATTTTCTCATACCACAGAAAAGATACAGTATTTACATACCTGTAACTTATTTCACTTATGAATGCATCCCCAAGGTATGTCCATTTGAGTATAAAAGACTCAAATTTATCATTCTTTATGCTGAAAAGTATTCCATTTTATAGAGAAACCCTATCTTCTTTATCCACTTGCCAGTTGATGGGCATGTGGATTGTTGCCAAGATTTGTATCACAAACTGAGCTGTTATAAACATGGGTTCACATATGTTGCTATAATATGAATCTTTTAATTCTTTCGTGTATACACCTAGCCGGGGCGTAGCAGGGTCAAATGGGACCTCTAATCTTAGTTTTTTGAGGAATCTCCACACTGACTCTGGTTGCACCAGGCTATATTCCCACCAACAGTGAAGAAGGGTTCCTTCCTTCCCATAGTCTCACCGGAATTAGCTGTTTGTTACTTTCAAGATGACAGCCATTCTTTGTGGAGTGAGATGAAATCTCAGTATTGTTTTATCTGCATCTCTCGAATGACTGGTGATATTGAGCATTTCTTCATATGCTTCCTGGCGGCTTTTACTTCTTCTTCTGAAAAGTGTCTGTTCATTTCAGATGCCCATTTCTGAACTGGGTCTTTAAATCTGGGGGAGGGCTGATTTTTTTAAGCTCTTTATGTACTCTAGATAGTAGCCACTCTGAGAAACAGCTGGGAAAATTTTTTTGCCATATTGTTGGTTGTCTTTTCGCTCTGCTGGTGGTTTCTTTTAGAGTGGGCACATTTTGAGTGGAACAATAAATACAGGAAAGACATCAACACATATTAAAATGTTAAACTAAATATTAAAATGTTAAAAGCATAAAGAATGGTCTAAGTTCTTAAGATTAGCTTTTAGCACTCCTCCCAAACAGACAAAAAAAACCTTCCAACATTAGTGTTGAAGTGTTCATGAGGGAAGATCCGATTTTATCATAACACTATGGCAAACCAGAGGCTTATCCCGCCTGTCTAACCACTGTCCGCACATCCACATCAGCAACTGCCTGAAGGTTGTTCTTCAGTTGATTATCAGAGAACATCTATCCTCTTGCCAGCAGCAGAGAGAGCTGGCTACCCATGCCAAAGCCCTCTGATGGTTGCTAAGCGTGTGAAGATTACTTATTATGCTAAAACTTTTCTTAGTTATGTGCGTTTTTTGCGTGCAATGTGCTTGCCCAAATGCAGGAACAGCTTGAAGAAGAGCTTGCTAGGTGGAGAGGTAATGGGAGAACCACGGTGGAAGGGAGCCCCAGGAAGCCCTCTCCACTCTTTGGCCTTGGCCCAGCTGATCTCAGAGTGGGGATTCCCAGGGCAGAGTCTGAAACCACTTATATCAAGACATTCAAAAAGAATGAGTATTTTATTGGATACCAAAATTTCGTTCCTCGGGATAGTATGAAATAGGAGAAGAAAGCCCTTTGAAAAGACAATCCAGATTAAAAATACAAATATCACATATACTGAATCAGTATAAATCTTCTCATTCTTTCACCTGGAATAAGGTTTTAGGGGGCAGTTAGTGCTCCTTAATCACCACACACCACATGCGGAGTGTACCTGACTCCTTCCCTTTCTCGTATACCTCATTCCCCTCTGTACCCCCTTTCCTGCCTGAAGAACTCTTCTTGGTTTCTAACTCCTAATAAGCTCGCCCTGATTCTAAACTTGTTATAAGCAACCCTCTCCCTTACCAAATGTGCGCAGACACACACATGTACACACGCAGTCACTACTCACACTTCGGCAGCTTTTCTCTTGCTGCCTACCCCACCTCCCAGCCTCCGCCCTGCTTCTTCTGGACAGAACAGATCCCTCCTTCAGGTTTTTCTTATTGCATGAATCACATCAGTAACTTGGTAAGTATTTTCTTATTTGCTTAGTAAATATTTTTCCACCTAGAATACGAGTTCCTCTAGGGCAGGGCTGTCTTTTTCATCTTTATATCCCTAGTAAATAGCACATGACCAGGTACATTGTAAGCACCCAATAAATGTTAACTGAATATACGACACATCTTTTCTCCCCTACTTTGGCTCTGAATGTAAAGGGCAAAACAACCGTAAACAAAATAAACCAAATGTTCTAGTTACAGGCAGCTACTAAACAGGTTTTGTTTTACGAGTTTGTTTAAAAACTGGCTTTTTAAAACTCAGAAACCCAGTTCTTTAAATGGCAGATAAACTTGGAGGAAACCCATTAAGGCCTCCGAGCCCGCATAATTTCAGAAGAATGGTTATGATTTCAGAAGAAGCATGATTTCAGCTGTGCCTAAGCATTTAAAAAACTATTTCTGTGGGAAAATGAAAACGAAGGTCCACACTGGAACATCAGAACATCAGAACCCTATCTAGGGTTGGGTCCAATTCTGAAATACAAAGGAGTAATTTTGTATGTAGAGGTTGCTTTTGTATAGGGATTAGAGCGAACATTCTCAAAGTGTGTTCTCTGTACCAATAGTTTTATCATAACTTGGGGAGTTTCTTGGGTCCCCTTCTAGGCCTCCCAAATCAGAAACTCTGATAGAAGAGAAAGAAGAAGCGGGAAAAGTGATGTAACCCATATTTTCATGGGCTGAGGTGATAATGATGCATTGCTAAAGTTTGAGAGGAAGTTTTGGGCACCAATAATCTATTCTTAAAATTCACTCTAACAGCATAAAATGAGATACAGATGAAAACACTATGAATGAAAACAGAAAAGATACTTTCCAGGGCTAAGCCAAAAGTTCTCAATCCTGGCTGTGCAGTGATCGCCTGGGAGCTTTAAATATACCAATGCCCCTACCCCAGGGATTCCAACTTAATCAGTTTGGGCTTTGGCATGAGCATTGTGAGGTTTAAGAGTCCCAGGTGATTCCAACATGAGGCCAAGATTGAGAAACCAGTATTCTAGGACGATCACTAGATGATTATTCTCCGAAGCTGCCAACCTGTTAGGAAACACACGCACACGCACACGCACACGCACATGCACACGCACACATACACACACTCACACATGAGGAAAGGACTAAAAATAAGAAGAGTAAATAGACTTACTTAGAATGTACACTTCAAGATCATAAAATCTCCAAGACAATTATATATTCCTCATGGCTGGAGGCTCCTTTGGCGGAGGGCAGCTCAGATAGCACATTTAGCAACCTGAAGGTCAGCAGAGGATAAAGGTGAGAGGAGACACCTCATGTCACCACCTTCTGTTGGTGAGAGGCGACACCGGACACGGAAGCACCAATCTTTGCTGGTTAACTAGAACTACTTGGTAATGTCCAGTCCCATACATCTGTATGGCTTGGGGATTCGGAAAGGATACATAACCTGGATTTCATCAAGAAAATAATCACACTGTGTTTTTAACAAACCAATGGTTATGGACAGAAGATAAGATTATTCTGGCTAGAGAGATATCTTCTCCACCCATTTCATGTCTGGCAGTCTCCCTAGCTCCTCTTGACCTCTCCTTCCAGAGTCTGGATCCAACACTCCAGCGGCTTCCAGAGGGCCCCATAGCTATTAGCTGCTTCACCAAAATCGGGACTAATTAATGCCCTCAACCGAGTGTAACTGAGATGTCAGAAAATCTTATATACAATATGTGAAATAATTCCACGTCTGTCTCAAGTGTTATGTAACTTTTTAAAGAGAAAAACAAAACTTGTAGAACAGGTAAACACATTTCTAAATTTATTTCCTGCATTATGACAGTACACACACACACACACACACACACACATCACAAAACAGCGTCTTTGGTCACCCTGGCCTCTACCACGTGAAAGAAATCTTACTTTCTAGTTGGTCATGGTTCCTTCTGTCATCCAAGCTGTATTCGGGGGGAAGCTTACCGTGGTTTCAACCACATGCACATGAGTTCAGACTCTCCTATCAGCTCAGACCTTGAGCTCTGCTTTAGTGTAAGTTAGAAAGTGAGAAAATCAAGCAACAAGCGAAGATTGTGATAAGTAACTTGGTTACTGACCACATTCAATAAACAGGGCCTCGTGTTCGAATGCCTGGATCCCAGTGCTCATTCTAGTGTGGGGAACCTGCACATTGGAGATAACAAGGGCACCTACTCGTAGAGCGGTCAGGATGCTTGTGAGGAGCTAATTAGCACAAAGCCCTTCATGTCTGCCACAGAGTGACCTCTTCATTAGTTACACAGTCACGGAGGTCAGAACTTGCTACGTAAAGGACGCCTGGCACTGCCGACATGACTATTTAAATACAGAAGAACTACAGGTGACTAACATCTATTAGTAGGGAAAGTACTGAAGAAGTGAGGTTTTCTTTTTATACAATGGAAAACTATAAGTAGAAAAGGAGAAATAGGGACTGTAAGTATTGGTGGAGGGAGGAAGCTGATCCTGGAGGCAGAACACACAAGTCCAATACCAGCCTGATGTTCCCAGGTGCAAACCACAGAACCTCTTAATCTGTGAAATGGGAAGAACAACAGTAATGCCCTGAAGATCCAAGGATGTTGTTTAGCCACAGGACGCTATATAAACATATGTTAAACACATGTAAGTGCTGGGGGGCTGGAGATTGAGCTCAGTGGTTCCAGCGCCTGCCTGGCAAGCACAAGGTCCCTGATTTGATCCCCAGTAACCATATACAACAATACTGGGCTTGCAATCAGTACCATATACCACAATACCCAGCGTGATGGCTCACACCTATAATCCCACCACTCGGGAGGCAGAGGCAGGAGGGTTGCTGAGTTCAAGGCTTGCCTGGGCTAAATAGTGAGCTCAGGGCCAGCCTGAACTACAAAGCAAGGACCTGCCTCAAAAATAAAAAACAAAACCAAAACATATAAATGCCAAAAAAGCTGAAGGATACATACCTAAGTCATCGGTGGCTTCCTGAGGGAGGGAAGTGATGACTTATTTTTGACACTTTTATACTGCTGAACTTTTTCTTCAAGGATATGAACATTCATTTGTCATCAGAATATTAAAGTAGGCCTCGACTTCCTGCATACAGCTTGATTAAGTTAACGCCACAGGGCCAGAGATTTAGCTCAGTGGTTCTGGCGCCTGCCTCGCAAGCGCAAGGTCCTGAGTTTGAACCCAGTAACCACATACAATGCTGGCCATGGCGACTCAGCCCACCAGCCATCAATACTGCATACCACAGTGCCAGGCGTGGTGGCTCACGCCTGTCATCCCAGCACTCGGGAGGCTAAGGCAGGAGGATTACTGAGTTCCAGGCTTGCCTGGGCTACATAGTGAGCTCAGGGCCAGCCTGAACTACAAAGTGAGACCCTGTTTCAAAAAAAAAAAAAAAAAAAAGTTAACTGCCATATACCTGTACAAGCTTCATACTAACAGGAATGCTAATTATCATTTTAATTGTACACAATGGAAAGTAAACACACAGTTAACTGAGACATAGAATTTTACCCGAAGTTATTTTGAATTGGAGCTACAATGGAAGCAATCTAACTTCAAGGGCATTAGTCGCAGGGATCTGAGAGTGCTAGCTTTAAGTTTCTTCTGTGCCTCGGTCTTTTTCACGAACTCTTTAACGTCTCTGAACCTCAGTTGTATTATCTGAACGATCAGGTTCATGACAGCAGCTTGTACCTCAGAGTATCCACTGCAGGGAGCCCTACGGCAAGAGCTGTAAACACTTGATCTCATTTAATCCTGGCAGGCACTCTGGGGAGGTCCTGACATCCCCGCTTCACAGATGAGGAAACTGAGGAACGGGGGAACTGAGCGGTGCGTAGATCATGAAGACATGATGCGAACTGAGGCAGATAAACTTGGGCAAAGGCCAAGTCAGAGGGAGACCGTGAGAAAATGGCAAGGTACGCAGGATACTGCTTTCACTGCTTCGATCCACACGGCAGCACTACCCTCAGGAGCGTATTACCTACACTCCCCCTTAATTTTGTGTTATTATAAACTGCTAAAGGGAGGCGTGACTCGCCTACCCTGCTCACTAGAGCTAACTGCTCGATGTGCTTTTTCATCGAGAAGTGGTGGCCCGTACCAGGGCAGGTGACAAGGACAGTGGTTCTTATTCATCTGGGCGGCAGCTTCGGTGCTAATTCTAAACACAGGTGGTGGGAGAGACAGCCAACAGGAAGGGGGAAGCAATCGCCGCTGACACCAACAGGCGGGAAGATTGATGGTTTCCCTCTCTCCTTTCCCCAAGCGCGGCAGCCCTGGGGCGGAGACGCAGGAGCCGCTGCGCTGGGGGCAGTAAAATCCACAGCACAGTGTCTGCTTGGGCAGCGCTGATTAATGAGGCCAGAATGACACAGAAAACAGGCCTCGGAAGGAGAACTCACAGGCATTTCTTTCCGTAATGATTCCGACAAAAGCAGTCCCCGTAAAGCTCGGGACCTGAAGTAGAAGCCCCCGTGGACACAGCCGCGCAAGGGTGTAGTCGGTGGGAAGCGCGCAGCTGAGGGTGGTGAGGGGTCTGCGACGAAATGAAGTCGCTTATGACCAGAGGGAGGCTGGGGACTCATCACAAACGCCTCTGACTTGTTTTAAAATTCCACAAAGTCCCAAATAGGATATTCACTTGCCTATCTTTATGTAAAAAGGACATGAGAATATAATCCAGAACATTTCTCACCCTGGTCAAAGCATTCTTCCTTCTCACAACTAGAAGATAATAAGATGAATTGTCACGGTTTTCCTCAGCTGCCTAATATTTCCATTAACACAGTACCATCCCCAATCGGAAAGGGCGAAGGCTGACAGCAAACCCTTCCAGTAACTAACAGCGATCCACCGGACACAGCCAGGGCACTCAGCACCAGCGACTCTCCAGACTCAAAACTACATCCGAGACAAGACGCACTGACTCAGAACCCGGTCAGCTTCTCCAAACCAGCTCTATTTCTGTCTCACAATCCTGGCTAACAACACAAACAGCCATTCAGTCCCTGGGCCTTAAAAGTCACTCGCAATTCCTTCTTTCCCTGCCCTACAGACTGTGGGTTCAAAGCCTGGTTCCTCTAATCGCCTGTGTCAAGTATTTGTGACTCGGCTCCTTCACGTGAAATAAAAATTGTCTCGTACCATTGCATAGAATCATTATAAGAACTAATAGGGCCCAAAAGTGCTCAGAAAAGAGCCTGGTACATAAAAAGTGCTCAATAAATATAAGCTATTATTATCATCTTACCAATTTTTAAATCAAAGGGACATTACTCAATATGATTTCATTTCTGTCTCTACCAGTGTAGTCAGAAATCCCAATCATCTCTTCACGTGCTGTTTCACTAGTTTTTGATTTTTGCATTTTCCATATCATCAGCAGAAGTCTCCTTTCAAAATAATGATTCTCCACTGGTTCTTTCTTTCTACACAGCCAGGCCTCATCTCCTTAATTTAGTATATAAATCCTCCATAAACTGACTTCACATATATAGAATCAAGTATCTCCATATCAACCTTAACTGAACAAGTAAAAAGTCCTATGAACAATTTGGGGTTCGTGCTTTGTCCTTTGATATCATGCTATCTTTCATTAAGCACCCTAGCACTACAGTATCACATTTAAGTGAAACCCTAAGAGTAATCAGTAATCGTCAGAGTCTGTAATACGAAGTCCAAAAATGGAAGAAATATTGATACAACCACTCAAGTGTTTCTAGTGAGATAAATGTATAGTGTTTTCATTGCTTGGTATTTTCACTTCAAATTCACCTCTGAACTTCATTCTGGAACTTCAGAATTTGATCTTATTTAGAAAGAAGATCTTTGCAGATACAATCAGTTAAAGATAAGTCATACTGGATTAGAGGGGCCCCTGAATTCAGGAACTGGTCTGTTTTTTAATACAAGAAGACAACAGAGACATGGAGACAGTGATAAGGTCTTGCGACTGATGACTGGGGCAGGGTTTGGAACGATTCAGGTGGAAGTGGAGGAAGGGCAAGGCCTGCCGAAGCCACTAGAAGCCAGGAAGCACCTTCCCTAGGGCCTGCAGAGAGAGCAATCCCCACGGACGCCCTAACGTCAGAGAGCAGGTGTGGGAAGGAACTTCAGCTATATGTAGCCATGCAGTGTGAGGTGTTTTCTTACCCAACCGTAGGAAACTAGCGCACTTGGCTGATACAGCAAGTCTTCCAGAGCTGTCGTCTGGCTAGAAGTCATCCCTGAGGTCAATGAACTCCCCTTCCAGAGCTGCACGACCCCACGCTCAGCCACGCAGAGCACAGTGGAAGCGCTCTGCGCTGCCGACCGCACTCGGCCAGACCTGACCTGTACACACTCGGGCAGTGGGGCCAGGATGCGTGAGGCATTATCAGGTCACCCACATCACACAGGCAAACAGCCCAGGTCAACTAAGGGAGGAGAATCGCTGAGGTTATTTTGTTTGGGAGTCAGCTGAAAGTTCCAGTCACCTTCGCATGGATTCCACAGAATTCTTCCATGACTGTTCTGCTCCATTTATTTCTTCCACTTAAATAGTAACTTTCTGCTGTGATCATTCAGAAAGTTTATATATAGAACATACTACTCTTTTTGGAGAAAGGATACTGATTGTATATCATTTTCCTGATGCATTACAAAATACTTTCTAAAAAATGAAAGCTATATATTTCTCCATTAGATTTTTACATGTTTAGATTTTTATACATTTTCTACATATCACCTTTTAAAACATGCTTTTAGTTCATGTTTGCAGTACACATTTGCATTCCTTGTGGGGAGCTGGAACATGACATAAGCCATCTTCCTGCTTTTCTTCCTCTCCCCTCCATCTCTTGATTCCCTTCCTGTGAAAGAAGGATCTTTTTTTCTTCCTATTATCTCTATTTTATTTTTCTCTTTATTTAAATTTTGGTTTCTCACATAAAAGAAATCAGCGTATTTAATCTTGTGTGTGATTTCACTTAACAATACGGTCTCAAGGTTCCTGTATTTTTCTACAAATAATTCAGGTCTATCTTTCTTTATGGCAGCTCACTCTGCTGAGTGTAAATAACACATTTTTAAAATCCATTCACCTCTTGATGGATACATAGGGCACTTTCAAGATTTAGCTATTATAAGTTGGACTACTGTAAACATGGATATGCATGTATCATTGTAATAAGATGGTTTTAATTCTTTTCTGATGATACTTAGAAGGTTCAAATGGATCTTCTAGTTTTAGTTTTTTGAGGAATCTCCATATTAACTGCCAGAGGCTATACTCATTTGCATTCCCACCACAATGTAAAAGGACTTCTTTTCCTCCACGTGTTAGATAGCATTTTTTTATAGTTTGGTTTCTTGATGATAGCCATTCCCTCTGGGGTGAGATGGAGTCTCAGTGTTGCGTTTCACTGGTGAGCAGCAATGTCGAGCATTTCTGCATCTATTTATTGACCATTTGTATTTTTTTGTGAAGCGTCTATTCAGAAGGATGTAACTTTTTGAGGGCTGTATATATTCTACATATGAACTGTCAGCCTGAGGAACAGCTGGCAAAAGCTTTACCCATTCTGTACGTTTTCTTTTCAGTCCATTGGTTGTTTTATTTACTGTGTGGAAAATTCAATTTGATATGACCCCATTTGTTAATTATCAGTACTACTCCTCTGCAACCAGGGTTCTTTTTAGAAAGCCCAATACTTTTTTTTTCTAATGATCAACCCCAGCCCAAATGGTTCTGGGATACAGGTTTTCTTAGGAAAACAACAACAACAAAAGCAAAAACACCAAACCATTACTTTGCAAATGAAGTACACATGTCTGTAATTTTTTTCTTTAAAGCTCTTCAGAAAGAATTCTTAAAACTTTGGTATGTAGTTAATAAATTTAGGGGGGAAGAAATTCAAATTTTCAAATCACTGTACTGATCATAAATTCAACATCCCTCCTTGTGTTTAAAAGAGTATGCCAATAACCTCTGGAAGCCCTCACTGACAGCCCATAATGTTAGACAACAAATAGTCCAATATATTTTTGACATGCCACATGGCTTCCTGCATGTCCTATCTCTGGGCCTCTTATAAAAGCTTGAAAAAACTTGCAATCTATACACAGATGCAGAAAGGATGTTATTAAAAAAGTGTTAGTATTGGAAACTTTTCAGAGTGTTCAATTCCTAAAACTTACTAACAAACCTGAGAATTTTGTACATGCAAGTACATACCTCTTCCTCCAAAACTGTGCCGTGGTACTCAGTCTTCTACTAATGTTCAAATGCACCCCACTGATTCTGATTTTCACTCACTCTTTGTGTATGTTTGTGTGTGTCTGTGAAATAATTCTGCATTGCTTAGCCATTTGTCTCATTAAGCCAAATAAAATTCAAGAACATTCGTTAGTAGACACTTATCCTTCTGGATTGTTGACAAAAGCTAATGACCTTTTTTTCATTGTGTTATTAAATTGGTTCCTCATATACTGATGAATAAAATGAAGAAAGTTTTACCTTATAAAATAATGCAGCATCATAACTTTTTTAAAATCCCCATTATTCCCTCTGGTATTTCTGAATTCTTACAGTAACAAAGTTGTGAATATATCAATTAAAGTAACTCTTTAATTTTCTCTTACACTTCATGCTGATTTTCCAACAGCTCCAAGAAACACTTGATTCATCTGGGGGACACTTATCATGGGCTTTTGTAGTGAATACTTCTGTTCCAATGTACTTTGCACTCTGTCTTTATTTTATACATCTGGTCTATTTTTTCTATATTTTGTTCTTATGTAGGTATATTTTATTTTTGTGAGTACTTTGAGTCAAAAATGATAATTTTTCAACTACACCTTAACCACAAAATTAGCACTCACTCAAACTATAAAAATTTTAAATACAATTTACTTGAGTTTTAGACTCCTTTCTCGCTAGAAATTTTTTATGTCATACAACCTCCATAGCTAGATTTAAATATATAAAATAATCACCATGAATAATACAACACTGCTCTTACTTTTAACAATTCTAAACACGTAGCTTGAAAGTGCACCCTGAAGGTACATTATTCTAAATAGATGACAAATTACTGTGCACTGCATACTTCTAATTGTAAAACACTCGGTGTCTCAGTGACACTACTAATTGCCTCCTAACTGGTGAATTCTTGGATATTTTTGAGGAAAATAAGACTTTTGTTTTGATATTACTAATATGTAATGACAAGGCACAAGAAGGTAATGTGTATGTGCAGGTGTTACTAGGAAATTAGACTCAGGGTTGCTCTTTTGCTGAGCTATATTTCTAACTCTTTTTCCTTTTTATTTTGAAACAGAGTCTTGCTAAGTTCCCCGGACAGAATCTGAACTTGCAATCCTCCTGCCTCAGCCTGCCAAGATGCTGGGATTACAGACAGGCATGTGCCACCCCCTTGGGTATTTCCAACAACTTTAACTTCTTGGTGACTTTTTACCCCATTGGTCTCACTAAGATCCAAATCTACTTTTCCAGCCATTTCTCTTATCCCTCTATTTTGTACACTGTTCTCAGCCTTGAAAGAGCCATATTCTTTTTAAATTCTAAGCCTTTTTCCACATACCTTGCCCCATGTGGAAAACTGCCATTTACCTTTTAAGACCCTACTCAGAGTTATCACTTTTGTGACATTCTCTCCAAATCTCCAGGCCAAGAGGACTCACTGGCTCCTATAGGCACTTCTTCGTGCTCTGTTCTCCGTCTTTAGATTACTGTTCAAGATGTCTCCTACCTCCACCTGTCAGACAAATCCTCAAGGACAAGAGTCATGTTTTTATCCCTGATACCAGCGAGTGGAGGATCGTATCCATGCATACATGAAAGTAGCAGAAACGAACATGCCAAGATACAAGAGCCAACAAATGGTCTTAAGCTCCATGGTACTCGGGGATCCCAGGAGAGAGGAGATGAAAGGAAGACATTTATCAACAGTAGGAAGGGGAATTTTCAAATCATTCCTTCCAGGCTGCCTAGCGCCTCTTAGTAAACAATAGCTACAGATGTCCGAACGTTCTTCTAAATTCTTAATGTATCACTGTTATAGAGTCTGTAGTCAGACACTCTTTGACACAGTATACGGGGCTTCTGCTCCTTCAGAGGAGCTTCAGTCACTGTCTTTGCCTTGACGGTCACCTCCTGGCTTCCCATGCAGATCCTTCAGCTTCTGGCCTCATAGTGGAGACACTTCAGCTTCCTGATATGGGGACTCTGCAGTGAACTCAGACCTATGACTAGGTCTTCTGTCTCCAGTGTGTACACAGACCCTCTGTACACTTCTGTCTGTCTGTGTGCATCCACTGTAAGCCAATCTTGCAAATTCTTTTTGTGGAGACAGAGTCTAACTATGTAGTTGAAGCTGGCCTTGAACTTACTATGTAGCCCCAGACTGGCCTCAAACTCAGTGACCTTCCTGCCTCTGCCTCCAGAGCACTGGGATTATGGGCATATCCTACCATGCCTCGCTTTGCTTTATTTATTTATTTATTTATTTATTTATTTATTTATTTATTCATTCATTCATTCATTCATTTATTCAGAGACAGAGTCTTGCTTTGCAGTTCAGGCTGGCCCTGAGCTCTTTATTTAACCCTCAGCAATCCTCCTGCCTCTGCCTCCCAAGTGCTGAGATTGTAGGCACAAGCCACCAGCCTGGTACTGTGGTATGCAGGTACTGATCACTGGTGGGCATGAGTCATCACACCTGGTACTGTTGTATGTGGTTACCAGGGATCAAACCAGGGACCTAGCACTTGCCAAGCAGGCACCAGAACCACTGAGTTAAATCTCCAGCCCCTCAGCTTTAAATTTTATTTTGAGTAAAGGTCTTACTAAACCATCTAGGCTAATCTAAAAAAGCAAAACACAAATCAAAACCTCAATATTTGGTGGTTAACAACTACTTTCTATATGCAAATATATGTGTATTGACCCTTGCCTTTGCATTGACAGAGTTTCCCCAGGTCAAGCTGGGCAGAAACTTGTAATCTTCCTTCCTGCATCAGCCTCCATAAGCGCTGGAATAACGGGCATGTGCTGCTAAGCCCAGTAAGAGCTAACTTCACCACACTGAGCAATGACTAAATTTATGAGCCTTGTATAATATTACTCAGTGGCTCCTATAATGTAAGCAACCCTACCTTAAGGTTCAAGGTGGATTTTATCTGATAGCTTCCTGACACTTAATTTTATCAATGTGTTGTTAAAGAGACCTTCATGATACACAGGAAGCTTAATGTCAGGACACAGTTTGATTTTCTGACCAGCTCCGCCCTGAGGCAGAGCGTGTGTGTCCAATCTACAGACGTGGCCGTTTCCTCCTCCCTAGGAGAAAGCACTGTGGGCACCCCACAGGCGCCCAGGGGCGCGCCCGACCTGGCAAGGGCAGAAACGCAGCCGAACACCGCGGGGCCAGGATGTTTTGAGTTAAATTAAAGGATGAGATTCCTGGGAAATCAGAGCGGAAATGTGTTTATGTTTTTAAAATCTGAATCTTTAAAAAGAATAAATGAAGAATCACAAAATCAGTATCAGATGTACGATGACTTCGACACAGCACATAACATCTGAAAACAAAATATTTTGAAATCTAGTTCCTTCTTTGCTCTGTTGCTGGTGTCATGGTTCAAGGGGTCAGGGCTTCCAGGGAGACGGTTCCTGACTACCGAACGCCGCACAGGAAGGTGCTCCGGTCCTGCAGGTGTTCTCGGCAGTGAGGAAAAAGCTGCCGACCCCTCTCCAGGTAGAGGGATCAGAATTATTTCAAAATTTGTTCTTTTTGGAATATATGCTCACTGATTTGAATTCCAAACAAGGTCCATTGTGAAATTTATTGAAAAGAATCAAAAATGTTCCCAATGAACAAATCATATTCTACTAGGCTCCTCTGTAGAGTGTAGGTGCTACACACACAATTAGTATTACTCTTCATTAAGCTCTGTATCCAGGTACCTTTGCATCTGGTACGGTAGAAGCAATGCTCTGTCGCTGAGCTACAACCATGACCCTTCAATATGTAATTACCGAATGATTGATTAAATGACAGTTAGATCATCATTTGCCCTTTTATTCCCCAAAGTCTTTTTCTTTTCTTCTTTTGTAAGCACTGTCAGTCCCTGTCCTTGCTCTTTGAAGCCTTTTACTGAAAGAGAGGCACAGGCCTTTACGTCTGGAATGTAAGTGCTCACTTAAGACATCTGACGTAAGACTTCTCAACACGAGATCGCAGGCCAGCCACGGTTCGGTCTTAAACAGGGAGAGCGGAATCATCTCAATGTTCCTGGAATATTCTGATGTGGGGGCAACAGTAGGAAGGGACAGGCTTTTTGGGAGCCCTGGAAAACAGAAATGCGACGCTCAAAATGATATTTCTGAACATGGGCCGGACTCCAGAGCCCCAAGAGGCAGGATGACGGGTGCTGGATCTTACAATTCACTCTTCTCATCCAGTACTGCTCAAACAAAATACCACTGCTATTCCTAACCTCAGGAGAGTCAACCCTCACGATTTGGGGCCTATACAGAAGGTACCATCTACTTTATCAAATCCTGTTTTCAGGTAGGGTTTAATGTGTAGGTTTAGATGAGTCTATTTAAACACCATTGCTGCCTTTGATGAGTCTGTGTCCGGTGAAGACCGAGACGCACACACCGACTTCACTGGCCTGCTTTACACACAGCTATTTTTAAATCTCTAGTTGGCTGCAGCCCCACCCCCATCAGGTAATCTCACTTCCCCCTTTACAGATTAGCATGCACTATCTTTCCGACTTTATATTTCCAAATACTCCCAGGCTGACAGCCATCCTCTTCCTTTGGCTTCAGAGAAAAATATCCCTTTAGGCTCAATGCTTCCCACAATGCCACGGGGCGTCTGTCCCTCAGAACAGTTTCTCCATTAACTTTTCTTAATCTGTCTCCCCTCTTTCACCTCGATCTCTTACCAGGTGTTTAATTCTTCAATTCTGTGGGAAAGACAAAGAGCTGCCCCTAACTTGGGTTACTGCTCCCTCCCCTACTCTTCCCAAACAGACCTGCAGGAGCCCTACCCTTGCCGCTCACCTGAGCTTTGCCCTCAGTCTGTTACAGGTTTCTGACTTCTCCAGCTTTGTCACTGTTGCTTCCTGGTTTTTATTTGCATTTGCTCAATGAGGATCTGACCCAACCTACTTTTCAGGTCTTTTTATCTTGTATTTTTTTTTCCTAATAGGCAACGTTTACAGAAAGGAGAGGTTTCTTTTTTCATTTGTTCTTGCTTCCAGCTTGAGTTAAAAAAATTGATCATCCAACTAATATTCTTCAAGGTGACAGGGCTCCCGCCATTCCCATAAAGGCACCTAAAGCCTGGCTCCCCAGGGTCCCCTCAGTCAGGAACGGAGCTGGTCTCTTGCGCCCTCTATCTCAGGCAGCAGGTAATACACATCACAACATTTAGGTTCTGGTTAAGGGCAGAGAGCCTTGGTCCTAATCAAATTAAGCTTAACTATCAAATTCACGCGTAGTCAGTAATAAAACCATATTTTACCACTTTCAAATCTCCTCTGGAACATCCTTAGGAAGGAAATCTGTGCTTTAAAAGAAAATATGTGCACTCCTGGAACTTTGGGCCATATTGTCACTTTCTTTCCTCATTAAATTTTTAAAAAGCTGTTTGGGTGTGTGGTGGTGCATGCTTTTAATCATAGCTACTTCGGAAGCTGAGGCAGGAGGATTTCAAGTTCAAAGAAAACCTTGAAAATTTAGCTATCAAAATATAAAAATCAAGCCAAGCGTGGTAGTTCAAATCTGTAATCCCAGCCCTCAGGAGGCAGAGGCAGGAGGATTGCTGAGTTCGAGGCTTGCCTGGGCTCCATAGTGAGCTCGGGGGCCAGCCTGAACTACAAAGCGAGACCCTGTCTCAAAAGAAAAAAAAAAAAAAAAAAAGACTGTTCCTTTTAACAAGCCAAATAATACCAAGTCATATACAAAGAAGATAAAAACTTTTTCCTTTGATTTTTATATCTCAAGCCACTTACATTAGGCCACAGGACTGTATGCATCCACACTTTCATGAAAAGTATGAAAAATGTACATATGTAATATACATTTTTTAAAGAAAATGGGGCCACCACCCCCACTTGCTTTTACTACCACATTACAGTATGCCACGGACACTCTTCCAGGTCAACATATGTAGATGTAACACGTTCTTTTTAATTAACTAATACCAATAACATTAGGATTCTTTTTCCTCATGCCTATTGTCCTACAATAACCTTTCTACTACTTCCTTTTGAGAATCACAGGACATAGGAACGTTAAAAGTAAAAACTGCTTCAAGAAATTAATAAACTAGCTTAAGACTAAATTAGCGGAGAGATGGTCGTTTAATAAGTATTTGGGAAATATTTACTATGTGATCTTGGTATTATGGAGCTTAAATATCTGGAAAAATCATGCAGAACCCAAATAAACAAGTAAACATGATAATTGTAGGACATGATTTGTACCGTGAAGGAAAAAAAAAAATGAAGTCAAGCATATTACACAACCTGTACTTTAGACAGGATGCACATGAGAAGTGTCCTGGAGTAGGTAAATATCCTGGAGAACATAACATTTGAATTTTACATGAAGAGGGAAGAAATTCTAAAAAGCGAGGCAAAAAAAGTATTCCAAAACAAGGGACAAAAAGAGCAACAATAGGGCCAGAGGATTAGCTCAGTGGTTCCAGTGCCTGCCTCTCAAGCGCAAGGTCCTGAGTTCAATCCCCGGTAACCACATACAATGAGGGTGGTTGGGCGTGGAGCCTCACACCCACCAGCAATCAATACCACATACCGCATACCACAGTGCCGGGCGTGGTGGCTCACGCCTGTGATCCCAGCACTCGGGAGGCAGAGACAGGAGGATTGCTGAGTTCGAGGCTTGCCTGGGCTCCATAGTGAGCTCAGAGCGAGCCTGAACTACAAAGCGAGACCCTGTCTCAAAAAAAAAAAAAAAGAGTAGAAGGCAGTCAAGGGAGGAAGAAGAAAGACACTGGGGGTGTGAGATCAGCAAGGCACCGGTCTCACCTAGGGCGCTGGCAAGTAAATCGATGCGGATGGATTGGGCAAATATTTGAAAGGGAGTTCCCATGAGGCCAGCTGACAGAATAGACACGGCACTGAGGAAAAGGAGGGTGCTGGGAATGAGTTCTAAGCATTGCCTGGTAAGCCTGGAATTTATCTATATGGAACCAGCAAAACTTGGAAGCAGCCAACATGTCAGTATGTGCAAGAGGTGAATGTGTATTCCAGACAATGGGGGATTTCTCAGTGCTAAAACAAAACGAGCTACGAAGACACGAAAGACACAAAGGAAAACCTCAAGGCTCACTACTCAGTGAAAGAAGCCAATCTTATGAGGGTCTATCTTGTATGATTCCAACTATCTGACAGTCAGTAAAGGACAAAACTACAGAGATAGTAAAAAGGTTAGTGGTTTCCAGAGGCTGAGGAAAGGGGGGAAGAACAGGCCGAGCACACGGACGCGTTTAGGGTCCTCAGCTGCTGTGTAAGCCACTGCAGTGACGGACAGGTGTCATTCTGTGAAAAATAGCTCATTTATTGCTAATACTTCTTCTATCTTCACACTCCTAAACGTCCTATTCTAGACTGACAGTTGTTCCTGCTCTCTCTTCCCTTCTCCTTCCTACCTTTCCTGGTCAGTCTCCAGTAACCTTCACGGTGCCCAATCCAGCAGTAAGCGCTTAGTCCCTGCATCGCTTAATCAGTTGACCCCATTCCCCAGCCTCCTGCCTAAGGCAATTCAAAGCGGATGTCTGTTTCCACCTCACGCTTCTGACTTCACCACAACCCTGCTGGCTGCACCTAGTCTGCCACATATACTGGGTTCACCCTTCCTTTCCCCATCGGCCCTCTCTAAGCCACCGCACTTGCCATCCGTGAGCGCACTTTTGCCCTTCAAGATTCAAAGCCCTGACCAGGGATTTAGCTCAAGTGGTACCGCACCTACCTTGGAAGCACAAGGGCCCGAGTTCGATCCCCGGTACCACCACGGACCCAGGTCATGTGAGTTACTTGCTCATTCTGTCTATGGGAAGAAAAAGGAAGATTCTCCAATGTCCTCTTCAGGCTCCTATAGCAGCAGACTGGGATTACAGGCGTGAGCCACCATGCCCAGCACTGTGGTATGTGGTATTGATTGCTGGTGGGCTTGAGTCTCCTCACCCAGCATTGTATGTGGTTGCCGGGGATCGAACTCAGGACCTTGCGCTTGCGAGGCAGGTGCAGGAACCACTGAGCTAACCCTCTGGCCCTATTTATTTGTGTTTTTAATTCACAAGAGTTTATGAGCAACTGAGCTGAGGTCAAGAAAATGACTGAAGATATGATCACGAGGTCCCGGAATTGCTGTAGACACTGGCAAGACAAAACCAAAACAAAGATGAAATCTCTGTGCCCTGGATTTTCCCTTCTACTGGAGGATTGAGTCTCAGGGCTGCTTCCAACCTGCTTTTGCTACTATTTCAGAGCAAGCAAGATAGTGACATGATTTTAAGGGTCCCTTTTGCTCCGATCTTTCTTGCTTGCTAACCCTTGACCTTCTTTTTTTTTTTTTTTTTTTTGAGACAGGGTCTCACTTTGTAGTTCAGCCTGGCCCTGAGCTCACTATGTAGCCCAGGCAAGCCTCAAACTCAGCATCCTCCTGTCTCTGCCTCCTGAGTGCTAGGATTACAGGCGTGAGCCACCACGCCCAGCACTGTGGTATGTGGTACTGATTGTTTGTGGGTGTGAGTCACCATGCCCAGCATTGTATGTGGTTACCAGGGACTGAACTCAGGACCTTGCACTTGTGAGGCAGGCGCCGGAACCACTGAGCTAAATCTCCAGCCTACCATTCTTTCTTGAAAGAAATATTTTTGTCATTCATAAAAATGAAAGTCTTAATGTGTTTCGTTCTTGGCTAAACTAAAGATAACTACACCTGCTACATTAGTTCCCTTTCCATCACTGCGACAGAACCCTGGGATGTTCAACTCGATAAAGAGACTATTTTATTTAGCCTGAGGGTCTTAGAGGTCTCCGTCTGTCCCTGCCGCTTTGGGTCTGTGGCCCCACAGCACACCACGGCAGAGTGTGTGGTGGAGAATGTGTCTTCACATCATGGCCACTAGGCAAAGAGCAAGAGAGGAAGGGCCGCTGCCCCTGAGCACATGACGCCTCCAGCAAGGCCCCTCCTACAGCTCCCACTGCCTCCCACAATACACTGTCGCCTCAAGGAACATTCAGGGTCCAAACTGCAGCACCTGTTCAAGCAAAAGTACATCTCCAAGAACAACAACAGCGCGTATGTATGGAGACTATGCCGTACCATGTTGTTTACTGTACTCACAACAGAGCTGCAACGCAGACATTCCTGTTATTTGTATTTTGTAAATACGGTGGCTAAGGCACCAAGGAGAAAATAACAGCAGGGGAAGATGACTCAACATCTTAGTCTTTCTTTGCTTTTTCTTTTTTTTCAGCAGAGAGGGGACTTCAGAGAGGCAAAAATAAGCCATAGGAAAGGGATAGGCTCAGCTGGCTGTGATAGTGCGTGCCTGAAAAGCCAGCACTCTGGGAGGCTGAAGCAAAAGAACGACAAGTTGGATGCCAGCTAGAGCAACTTCATGACTTAGTGAGACCCTGTCTCAAATTTAAAAACAAGGGAAAAGGGCTACCAGTGTAGCTCAGAGAGAAAAGTGGATGTGGATTCAATCCCCAGTATGAAAATGAAACAAAATGAAACAACAAAACACAACAAAAAAGAAGGAAAGAATGAAAGAAAAAGTGTTGGTGGCCAGCTCTAAGAGAGTACGAACTAAAGTTCTCAGCAGGGATGCACTCCCAAGAACCAGCAGCGAGTTTCAGTGAATTAATGGTTTGGAGGAGATGTTCTTTGTTTTTCTTAATCTACAAGAAGTACTTTTTCTCACTATCAGGAGTTTCAAAGGAGACAAGAAAGCGGAGATCCTGAGATTAAAGTCCTTTAATGATGTGAGTAAGGAGTGGTGACAGAACCAGTTTGGAGCAGGAAAAACAGCAAATCTGGACTCACCAAGGAACACAAACAAGATACTGAACTCTTTTAATGGTCTGGCCAGAATTCACCAAAAGTCTCCTCAGCTTCCCAGGTAACATTTGAAGAACTGCAAGTTGCTCTAGCATTTAGGCTGCTGTCTGAGGACCACAAAGGAAATAATTTTTATGGTTAGTTCTGCCTGCTATACCATCTTAGTTCAAGAGATGAGGTGGCAATTACCCACACTTCTGTGCACTGCAGAAGCTAAAAACTCATTTCTAAACACATCCTGCAAACATCCAGACCAAAGCCTGCTGAACAGAGCTGGAGTTAGAGGGCCTCCAGCTACCTAAAATGCAGCCCTAGGCTCCCTGATGTGACAGGTCCTATTATGCAAGTCTGCTTGCCAATCCCAGAGGAGACTAGAGGACATGCCACCACTGTTTCTTCCTATCCACATTTTAAAGCAAAAAAAAAAAAAAAAAAAATCTAGCCACAATTGACTCCAGTTGGTGTGAATAACGAGATGTAGTTGTCAGATTCCTGGAAAGTTGCCAGCATGATCATTAGCTGGCCAGATACTAGGCCCACTGATATAAAGGACTATGAATCCCATTTTACACAAGGGCAATCTCAAAGAGATAATAAATTTGGGAGTTGGGTGCGGAATAAAACAACTGATGACTTAGAATCTTTCTTGCACTAGGTCCTTTCCGTAAGAAAGAGGACAGATTAAGATGAGAGGACATGGGTTTTGAAAATCAAGCTTTGCTCAATTAAAATATAGACCTTTTTGAAGTCTGTGATACAAGAATCCCAGCTTTGACAAGTTGGCAGTAACCCTTGTGATCTATTTTACTGGGACATATACTGTCACTGCAGAAAATAAAACATACTACAAACTGGAGAGCAGACCCCGCCTGTGATCATGAGACAGACTGGACCAAGTGCCTCAAGCCTTTGATGCCCTGACATATTATTTTCTGGATGGGGTCCAGCAACCCAGTGCAGAATAGCGCTTTCTCTACTGTATCCAGATGGCAAATGGAAGAGATCAAATTCAACATTTTCAGGGCTAACCTTAATGGATATGAAAGGCTGGCTCCTCTACCAGCTTTCCAAGGATCTAAAGTACAGGAAAGGAAAAAAGAAAAAAAGGCACTGAACAAAGAGATAAATAATTATCTCCCCCTCTCCACCCTTCAAAACAAAACCATCAATGTGGTAATCTGATTCAAGCCTATCTTCTGGTTGAAAAAGACAGCCAAATATCAGATCAGTTCTAATCACTGACATTCTCAAGATACTTTCTGTGAAGTTCAGAAGGTCTCATTCTTAATGTTCTGAAATGTTCTTTTCATTTCCAGCAGGCAAATATTTTCACTCTTCCTCTATTTCCTTGAAACCTTTAAGCAAATATACGTATGTATGTAGGGGTGTGTGCGTGTGTGTGTGTGTGTGTTCAAGCCATGTACATTCATATTTAGGTAATAATTAGGTTACAATAAGATTATCACACTCCCTCCCACTCGAGGCTGAATTTCAAAATTGGCTTAGCATGAGTCATAGTCATCTGTGCTGAGCGGCAGAGGAGGTAATAGGGACAAAGAGGGCCCAAAATGTGAAAAAGAAGAATACATTTCTCTTCTATGAGTTAATTCCATAAAACAGGTATATATTGACTTAAAGTAGGTGCACTTAACTGAAGCTTATGGATTTGTGAAATTGTACACAAAGTTTTGAGACAGTATGTATACATTTTATAAAGTAACAAACCCACATTTAAATCAAAAGACACGTACATACACCCCAACATGTAAGAGTGCTAAGATCAAGGCTTAGAAATGAAATTAGGCACATCAATACACCTAAAGAAAGAATACCTTCCTTTGGGGAGGGGTAGAAGCTCAGGAAAGGCAGACCTACTGGAAAAACCTGCGAAGAATCATCCAGGAGAGATGGGCTTGCACGCAGGCCAGCAGTGTTGTCCAGGGGACAGGGATGTCTCATGCCGGAGTAGGACCTCTGGGTGATAACAGATTAATTACCTCACCTCACCAGTGTGGTGACACAGCGAAAGCCCTTTAGCATGCTCTCATACTTTCAAGTTATAGGTTATGATTTATATCTAGATGTCTCCTAAAGTCTCGGGCGCTCATATGTGGGTCTTCTGGGAGGTGACTGGCTTGTGGCAGTGGGGTTCTTAAATAAACTGATGAGTTTATAGCTAATGTGATACTGACTGGTAAAGCTGGTTGAAGAAGTGGGTCACTGGGGGGTCACAGAGCTCCTTCCTGCCTCCTTGGACCTCTCTCTCTGCTTCCTGCCTATATGCCATAAGCAAGTCTCCTCTGGCATGTCCCTCTGCCATGGTGTCCTGCCTTAGAGCCAGTCAACAACAGACTGAAACCTCTATAAATCATTAAGGCAAAATAAACTTTTCCTCCTCTAAGTTGTAGGTAGTTGGGTACTGTGTCCTGGCGATGACAAAGTAACTGAGACACTATTGTTTTAATAATTTGCCTTCCTAAGGAAATTTGACCCCAAATAGAGACTATGTTATTTATAGGTGGTATTTATGATCACTGTCTTAAGAAGTAATAATGTTGTTTGTGTGGTATGTGTATGAATATGTGCTCCTGTGTGTGTGTGCATGTGTGTGTGCACGTTCATGCACGTATTAATCTACAGAACACTTCCCTAACTTAAGTTTCCAGGATGTCACCTTTTATGTTTTCTTCTAGTATTTGGTTATTACTATCTTGCCTAGTTCATGTCATTGTAATGTTAAACTCATAGGCTCAGTACTCAGTCCTTTTCTAAGCATGCTATCTCAGCGATGACACTCTGTGTCACAGAGTTAAGCAGTCTAACCTGAGGACTCAGGCATGTACATCTCCATCTATGATATTTCTCTCTTGAGTTTGGTCTCGTATATCTAGCTGCCTCCCTCACATCTCCACTTAGGTATTCACTAAGCATCTAAACTATCTAAAACAACTCCTACCTTGGCACAGTGGTGCCCATTTGTAATTGCAGATCTTTGGGAGGCTGGGGCAGCAGGATCATGAATTCAAGTCCTGCCTGGGCAACTCTGTGAGGTCCTGTCTCAAAATTTAAAATAAATAAAAGGGCCTGACATGGTCCTCTCTCTCTCTCTCTCTCTCTCTCTAATACACACACACACACACACACACACACACACACATACAACCTCTTGATAGTCTTTACCATCTCAGAAGGTACAAATTCATTTTGTTCATTCTGGTTGCTCTAGACAGAAACTTTGGAATTATAGTTGCAGTTTTGTCTTTAACTTAACATTTAAATGGTTAGAAAATCTTGATGATTCTATTTCCCTGAAAATAAATATCCAAAACGTGACCGCCCCTCATTAAATTGTCTTCATGTGCATCCTCGTCCAAGCCACCATCACCCTTTACTTGGATCTCACATTGGCCTCGTCTCTGGTCTTTCGCTCTCTGCTTTCACTCTCTCTCCTCTGTTTCCACTGTGACAGCCACAGCGAGGGTTTAAGATCCTCGTTGTATCTTGTCACTACTCCACGTAAAGCCTTCCGACGACTTCCCAACCCAATCCCGGTGACGGTGAAAATCTTTGCACTTGCTTCCAAGCCTCTGAACTCAGCCTCCCACTTCCGCAATCCACTGAGCCACCTGACTTCGTGGCCTGCGGATATAAATGGGCGGCACAATGGAAAACAACCAAAGGCTTCGTCTCCCTTTTAGCTGTGTGTGTTTTGTTGCTTTTTCAACAAATTACTTAACATCTGCTTACAGATCCTTATTTGAACTATCTTAGGGTTGTTGTAGGTATTAAATATGTTGACATTTGCAAAATATTTAGAAGACGATTCAAAACATAGTAAGTGCTATGCAGTTGGCTCTCTGTTTCTGCAGGTTCCTTAGGTTGAAGACTTCTTTAAAAAAAACTGTGTCTGTATTGGACATGTACAGACTCTTGTCATCATTCACTAAACAGTACTAGGTATCACAAGTAATCTAGAGATGATTTGCAGTACATGAGAGGACATAGGGAGGTTATATATAAATACTACACCATTTTATAAAAGGGCCTGGAGCACCTGTGGACTTTGGTGTGGACTCCTTGCTGGCTTCAAGGTTAGGCCCTACCTCACAACCTTTCTATTCTTCTACCCTTTCCTCAGGTACATTCCCCTCTCAGCTCTCTACCATGTACATGCTCTTACCACCTGCAGGTCTAGCATTAAAAGTCACCTTCTTTGAGGCTTTTGCTGACCACCTACTTCAAAACTGTAGTATCCTTCTGCAGTCCCCCTTCTCTTGTCCTTGCTTTATTTTTTTCTCCAGATGACTATCATCCAACATACTATATGTCTTTTTTTTTTTTTGAGACAGGGTCTCGCTTTGTAGTTCAGGCTGGCTCTGAGCTCACTATGTAGCCCAGGCAAGCCTTGAACTCAGCAATCCTCCTGTCCCTGCCTCCCGAGTGCTGGGATGACAGGCGTGAGCCACCACGCCCGGCACTGTGATATGTGGTATTGATGGCTGGTGGGCGTGAGTCTCCACGCCCAGCATTGTATGTGATTTCCGGGGATCGAACTCAGGACCTTGCACTTGCGAGGCAGGCGCCGGAACCTCTGAGCTAACCCTCCGGCCCCAACGTACTATATGTCTTAATTACTTATTTGTCTCTCTCTACTCATGAAATTTACATTTTTGCCTGTTTTCTTTGCTGGTGTAGCTCCAATATCTACAGTACATAGAAAATGTCCAATAAAGACTGATGAAGAAATAAGTACATATAAAATATTTAAGATTTTACTACTTTCCGGAAACACAAATGTGAAAAAAAAATCATCAGGTAACATCAAAACAATATTCTCATGAAGAAGATCTTTTAATAGGAAATACTGGATACAAATTATCCAAAATATTTTACATGACTACATAAATAATAGTTGATATTTAAACTTATACATCCCTTTATTGTTATCTTCCCACCTCTTGGATATTCTCTTAATTAAAGGCTTAGGAGTCTGGTTCTCTTTCTACTCCAGTTTCCCCTATCTGAGACAGTTGAATTATCAGGTACACGACCCAGCTAATATATCAGCTTTCAATACATTTATTCATCTCCCAATGCAGCCATTTATTCTCTTGTCATACTCCACAACATTATCATCACATGACTCCCTTTTTTACATGACAAACACCAATACAGCCTTCCACCATTCAACGCTTTCCTACTTTTATTCCCATTGTAACTATTTTTAACGCTCGTTCAGAAATCAGAGCCTCAGATTTTCCCTAGCGCAGCACTCCATATCTGTCCCCTCACTTTCCTACCCCTTGGGGCTCCCTGGTCAATTGCTCGGACTCTCCTCTCACAAGCGACCTCAGCTTCCCTCACCATGACATCTCAAGAGTCCACAAAAACTAACCCTGGGCCTGAGTCAAGCGCTCCTGGGAAAACTGGATACCTGTTTGGGGAAGACAGAAGCAGGGCCAATATCTCTCATCATATACTGAACTATAATCTGAAAACACTTGAAGTCATAGGTGTGGCGAAGGATTTTTTCAATACAAAAGTCCAACTGCACATGAACTGAGATAAATCAACACATGCAATTACATCAAACTGAGAAGCTGCTGCAGAGCCTAGAGTGAAAAGGCCTCAGAATGGGAAAACATTTTCCAGATGCTCTTCAGACACAGATATAGACATAGACATGCTTGTGTATCTGAGGATCTACTATATCTAAGAATCTAAAAAGTAGAAGTATATAAAAAGATATATCCAATATTTCTAAAATATATAAAGAACTCAAAAAAAATTAGACCACCCAAAATAAAAGGAGGCCCAATCAAGAAATGGGCAAGTGAAAGAAACAGAAATTTCTCAGAAGTACAAATGGTCAACAAATGTATGAAAAAAATGTTTAATATCTCTGGCCATTAGGGAAATACAAACTAAAATAACATTAAGATTCCATCTTACACAAAAAGGATAGCAATTATCGAGAACAACAAATGCCACTGTGGCTGTGGTGAAAAAGGAACTCTCCTACACTGTTAGCAGGAATACAAACTAGTACAATCAGTATGGAAAGCGGTACGAAGACTTCAAAAAACTAAAATTAGAAATTCCACGTGATCTACCTATTCCCTTTCTATGAATCTTCCACAAAGAGCTACAGACTTACATACCAATGTTCATAGCAGCACAATTCATAACAGCTAAGTACTGGAAGCAGACAGTATACTTACTGACAGACATATTGATAAAGCAAATGTGTAAATAAATAATGGAATATTAAAAGAAGGATAGATTTTAGACATTCGTAGGAAAATAGATGTGCTAGAGAAATGTGCTGGTGAGTGTGATAAACCAGTCACACAAGCTTAAATATCATTTGATATCTCTTATTTGTGTAAGGCAATGTACAAAGAGAATAATAAAGGAAAGAAAGAAACAAGGGGATAGAGCTCTTGCAGATGAGAAGGGGCCCAGGAGCATGAGAGGCAAGGGAAAGAGGAAGTAAGTAGAATTAAGATGTGCCATGTAAAGGAACGTCATTGCATATACACATTCCATGTTATAAACATGAGCTAACAGTCACACTGTTCCACCTAAGGTTGTGCTTGCGTTTAAGCAGATTTGTCTCAAATAGGAACCTAGAGTGGAATTAACGATGGGACTTGCTTTGTCTTTCAGGTATGGGCACCAGAAGGATTTTCTCCACCCAGCTTCACTGCTATTCAGTGGCAGCTTCATACTGTTATAGGTCAGATAGGAGCAGGTGCTTCACCCCATCTTTCCAGTTTGCTGTCCCCCAGCCACGGTTGTAACCATGTGAAATATAGCTCCAATGGGTTCTATAGTAGGGAAAAAAGGGAGCTAGTAATGATAATAACAAAAGAATGAAAATGAAGAAAAAGGATTTATAGAAGGGGGGAAGGAGCCGAGCGTGAAGGGGCAGTACCTAAAAAAAAAAAAAACTGTATCATGTACAGGCACCCATTCCCCAAGACGAATGGAAACAACATATACTGTCGACATGTACTGCCAAAGGGACACACAGAATTTAGAGAGCTCCTTCTGGATATAAATGCCTTACTTGCTAGCAATGTTGGCAAAAAAAAAAAAAAAATTGAAGATAATGAAAAATCTGCTTTAAAATCTCACTTGTTTCTAATTCAGTTAGGCTCATTGTTTATCAAACCCTTTTAAAAGTTATGACATATAATGTGCTTGACAGTGGTCTGGATTCCTATAAATATTCACTCATTTAATCTCCACAGTAACCCTGCGAGGCAAACACTACAGTCTCCACTTTACAGATGAAAAAATTAAGGTATACCAAACACACCCTGCTAATTGGTAGCAGAGTGCTACTGGCTCCAAATCCTGGCCCTCCAGTTGTAGAATCTCACTTTAACTCCGTACTCTTCCTATCTTACAGATGAAGACAAGGAAGTACACAGAGGTTTGGTAACTTGTCCAAAGAGTCCAACTTCCACAGTCCAATTATCAAATGAAAGAACTTGAATTTCAATGTAGACTCTAACTCCAGAGCCCATAGTCACCCACTAGCCTGTCCCATCTCCTCAGGCTTCAAGCACTAAGGAAATACATCAGCTAACAGGTTATGGAGTTCCTGGTAGCATACTCATCTGGCTCATACCTACCTCTGTCTTACCCCCAGTCTCAGAGTTGATCTGTGTTTCTCAGTGTTTAAAACATCTGCTCCAAATTGTATTTCTTGAACTATTCTATCTTTACTGGCTCCTATAATCATGTTAAGTTTCTTCCATTCTAAAGACCCAACCTTCAAAGTGTTTTGCTGTTCTTCTTCATAGGGCCCCTTAACTTCTTTGACACCCCTCAATTTATTCAAAAGAATGATCCTCATTTTTGCATCTCTCATTTCACTGTCCTTACTTCAATCCTTCTAAAGCTACCATAGCTAATATTGTTCGTGGTACACCAATTGTAAACTCTAATAGTTTCAGTCTTCATCTCACCATACCACTGCCTGCTATTCAACCTCTTTTGAAATTTTAGTGTCAGTCGTACCTCTATAAAGATTTTTCTCCCACTTCTCTCTTTTGGATTCTTCAACTCTGGACTCTCCCACAGGGATTTGAACTAAGAGAGGTTTAAAAGACTCCAACTTAAAAAAAGAATTGTTTTCTTACATTACATGCCTTTTTGATGATCTTCCTGTAGAAGACACATATGTAAGTGCTTTTCAACAGGAATGACCTGTCATGGCTTTGCTGCTCCTTTCTGAGGAGCCTTTCCTCTTTCTCTGTTCCTTCTAGTGTGGCCAGTCTTCTATCCACACAGTTGATCTGAAGGTGGTGACTTCAGATGTGACTTTGAAGAAGACAGATATCACAGAAACCTGACCAAAAAGCTTGAAGGTTAGAGAGAAAAAATACAACTGGAGCACAATCTGTGTCTCTACTTGAGTTACAGATATGTTAATATATTCTCAATCAAAATTAAGGACATATGGCCTGCTAAACAATTTCTGCTCCATTTTAGAACGCGAAAAATTGTGTTAGATGTTCTGTAGATGCTGAAACACTGGAATTTCCAAGAGGCTTTAAAGATTTATGGCAACAACTACTCCTGAATTTTATAAATGCCTGGCCCCTGAAGTCACAGACTAAACTAGACAATGCTTGTGCCCTCAAAAACTCTTATGTTAAAACCCAATTCCCAATGTGACCACTGGTGGAGCACACCACAGGGCCTTTGGCAAATAATTAAGTAGTGAGTGGGGTGCCTTCGTGAATGAGATTAGTGTCTTTAACAAAGAGAACCAAGACAGTCCTCTTGTCTTGTCCACTTGGGAGGTTACAGTTAGAAGGCAACCATCTGTGATCCCAGACATGGAATTTGCAACCACCTTAATCTTGGACTTCCAGCCTCCAGAACTATGAAAAATAGGTATCTATTGTTTAAACTACTTGGTTCATGGTATTTTGGGTAGGACCCCAAATAGAGTAAGATAAAGACTTGTCTGAACATGTTACAATCAGTTCCCTTCTCTCTAATAAATATGATAGACCATGATAGTTCCATGTAAATCTTTAATGACAAAGAGTGATTCATAATTTCTACTCTGTATGTCACCATGCAAGATATATAAGTGGCTATCAAGGAAAAGATTTAAAATTTGCAAAGCAGTTAATAACACATCTCTAAAATAATAACATCTCTAAAAGGAAAACTTCCAAAGTCCTGAGTGGCAGTAGGAGAATAGTTCAAAACTAGTAAGCAAATATAAAAAGCTTTTCTGATCAACTATCAAAATCTACTTTAAAAGAAGAAAATATAAGTTCTTTGTAATCTTAGTCATGAAGATAATAAAATCATGCAAGATAGCAATCACTGGAGAGATATATTAATCCTTAAAATCTTATCGGTGCCTCTACTATTATAATACATAACACTTCCAACTCAAGAAGTCTCTTTATCATGATTTTTTGAACTGGCTGCTTAGAGAATTCGCCCTACAGGAGGACAGGAATCCAAACTGGGGACTTGAATAAACCTGTATTTTCCTTCACTAATACAATCTTTCACTTCAAACAGGAGTCCAAAGTGACACAGGGAGTACAGAGTGTGGGGAGCGAATATGACATAAATGATCGACATAGTTTCTATTCATTGGTAATAAATGAAAAAAGATAAGGGGGAGGCCCTCTGTTTTTGATGTATAAAATCAACTGTGTTCGGTGTGTTAATTTTAAGGCATCATCCACATCCTGATGAATGTGTTGACTGGTCAAAGCTCACCTTAGTACTCCCTAATTAGTAAACTGCAGACCTAATTAGTAACTTCTTTAAAAACAAAATTCCTCCTTATGGCTTCCAGAAACGGCCCACAGCACTAATTACTTTCATTTCTGCCACCTCCCCACTTAGTTCTGCTACATCCTGACAAAAGAACTCGTGCCACAAATTACAACTAGACCTTCGACAGTGTGGCCCCCGGTCATCTATCAGCTTTAGCACTCACCACGTCCCGTCTGGCTGCAGGGCACTGTCCTTTCAGCTGAAGACTATAAATAGAACTTCCTACACGCACCTGGGGACTCATGTGTTAAATATAAGCTTTTATTTGATCCCAGGTTATCTCAGCAGCGGTCGCCAGATACTGTAGAAACACTGAGACAAAGATATAAGGCAGCTTTGCACCTTTCTCATAATTCATCCAGCCAAATAAGATCATAAGAGCAATGACGAAGAAGGATTTATAATTTCTACTCTTGTCACCATGGCAAGATATATAAGTGGCTGTCAAGGAAAAGATTTAAAGTTTGCAAAGTAGTTACTGGCAAAATAACACACGTCATCTTTAAAAAGAAAACTTCCAGGGCCGGAGATTTAGCTCAATGGTTCTGGCATCTGCCTCCAAGCGCAAGGTCCTGAGTTCGATCCCGGTAACCACATACAATGCTGGGCGTGGTGACTCACGCCCACCAGCCATCAATACCACATACCACAGTGCCGGGCGTGGTGGCTCACGCCTGTCATCCCAGCACTCGGGAGGCAGAGGCAGGAGGATTGCTGAGTTCGAGGCTTGCCTGGTCTACATAGTAAGCTCAGGGCCAGCCTGAACTACAAAGCGAGACCCTGTCTCAAAAAAAAAAAAGAAAAAGAAAACTTCCAAAGTCCCAAGTGGCAGTGGGAGAATAATGCAAGAACAGAACTAGAGTGGGTATTCTCTGTCAAGAGGTCAGCAGTCAGGACAGATGGCTTAGCATTAGTCCATGGCATCGCCCTGCTGCACAAAGGTCAGAATATTTATGTAGAAACAAGCTTTGGAAATATAGAGGAAAAGAAAAAAATAGAAGTTTGCTATTTCATGTACTCATGTAGCTTAACATAAACAAAATACTATATTTTGGTCATAAAACAGGCATATCAATATTTCCAAA
>PVIC010013125.1:0-38596 GCA_004025085.1 Thryonomys swinderianus
GGCTTGGCACGAGGAGGTTCTTCCTACTGGATGTTCTCTCTAACCACAGTGCAAAGGACAGAATGCAAGGGTGATGAACCACTGAAGAGAGTACTTTGATGTTTACTGCAACAGTGTGTAAGAGATAGTGACGACCTGACTCAAGGGGACAGTGGAAAGAGTAGCTTCAGTCTTTAGAAAGGGATAAAAATGAAATGTGAAATGTTTACTGACACTTGATAGGGTCTAGATACTGGGCAGTTGTTGGAGACGGTTGGCAACCAGATGCAAGGAAGGGTGACTCCAGGATGTTTCTGTGACCAGGACTCGTCCTGCCCTGCTGTCCCCACTTCCCTCAGTGAGCCTCTGTGGTCTGGTTTCTCCATTGCCTTTCAGGAAGGAAATGCACACCAGAGGCTGAGCGAGAATAACAACAAAGTTATTCTGGAGTAAAGGAAGATTCTCTAAGACAAAGATGAAAACAGCTGTAAATTTCCAAAAGAGCAATAGAAGAATATGATGGAAAATTAAACACATTTTTTAATCTCCCATATGCTGACTATAACATAAATTTCTGATTATAATGTTACATATTTGAATTTATTTTGCTAATTTCTCTTTTAAAAAATGAGAAAGATGTATATGTCAGAATAAGAGAGAGACACAAGGAGAAAGGGCAGCAAGGAGACAGGAAGGGCTAAAATATCTCACCTCTGGGCAAGCTTGAAAATGAGGAGAAAGAAATGCATAGACAGCAACCCACAAACTGTCCACTGGGAAGAAAGCAAAATCATTTCGTCAAATGAAAATTGCTAAAAGGAACAGACAAATGGGTAATTTATGTAGATCTGTATTAATGACTACACAGAGGAACATAATTTTTCAGAACATTACTAACTCATAAACTATATATTGATTAAATTCAACATGCAACTTTTGGACACTTACTGTGTGTCAGGCTTCCTGTTCGGTGATGAACTGCAAATCTAGTCTGTCTGAATAGTGACAAACAGGGACATAGAAGTGCTGGGTTCAAGTGCTTAAAACTGAATAAAAACACAAATTACAAATAAATATACTACAAGCCTGAGTTATTGAAGAGGAAGAAACATCAATGCTCATTAGAATTCAAGAAACTTATAGAGCTGGAATAAATAGTTCTCTTAGAAGAATTATATTTTGCTTCATCCTTAAAGGGCTTTAATACAAAGAGATGCAGGACTTTTGTTTAGAAAAACAAAAGAATCCCAGTAAATTTTGAAGATAGTATGTGTCCAGTTGGCACTCATGTATAACATGGCATTGTGATATAGCAGCCAAAGGCTTAGAAATTTAAAGTGAAACATTTTAGAATCAACAAGTGTAAGTAAATCTTTTTGGACCAAGGGGGTCTGATAAAACAAGTATGATTTTAGTAGAAAGTGCGCAAGTAATTGAAAGGTTGGAGAATGGATTGGAAGAAAGGACAGTGGCTGGAACCAATGGCCCTTTAGTCTATAAGAAAAGTGGCTGACAATGAGATTGGAAAGATGATAGGTTTGAAGGACGTTATAAAGAAGAAATTAGCATAGTTGGAAAATGGCTGGGTTTGGAAGGGAAATGAGTAAGGAGGCATTGACATGGGATGACAGTTTAGAGCAAGAATGGCTGGGAGGAAGAGGATATTCCAAAATATCATATTTCTAAATCTATTCTAGTGAAGATATAAATATAAAATCTTCAGCAGAATTGATAATATGAGTGAATTTATTAGATTAATATGATTCTATGACAAAAGTCTGATTTTGTTTTGTTTGTTCAAGAAAAATCTCAACTTTACCAGTTCAAAGAAATGCTGTGAAACATTGTATATCTATGTTTTTAACCAGAGAAGAAAAGGTGATACTAAAATTCATCTCATACTAATATTCCTTATTTACTGTCATTTCTGAGCTCTAGATAGCTCTACATTTCCAAAAGAAAAATGATTAGCTTAATACCACTTCTTTCTAAAAGGCCACCTTCTACCATGGGCTGTATGGGCATAATTCTCATTGACAAACCAACACCATGAAGCATGGGCAAGCCCAGTTACACAGACACAGTCTGTCTTTCCAGCTATTTAACTGCTTTTCTGGTGCTGTGTTTGTTTTCAGGGAAGTGAAATGGACACATAGAACATGAAGATAGCTAAGGAAGCCACAGACCTCATTTGCAGTGAGAAGTACAGATGGTGTTTGTGAGTCTTTTTCTTGAGACTCAGACACCTAGATCATTAACACCCAGATTAAGAATATAGAAAGTGGTACATGAACTAGAAAATCGTCCAAAGCAATAGCAGGCACATCTGGAGGGATTGATGCATAACAGAATGTTCAAATTGCTCTTTGATGCCAACCTGTTGGAAGAAGAGGAGGAGTCTGATGACAAAAGAGGGAAGAGCTCAAACTCATGTTTAGGTTTTAGGAGATGAATTTGAGATTACATTCATCAAATGAGCATGCCTAGGCCAGGATGCAGTGGAGAAGTGGTTTTATTTTACTTCCTGTCATGCAAAGGGGCAACAGTGACACCACGGCCTTTAGCATTGTTGAGAGCAATATTTGCATCATGAATTGTGAACATGTACAACCGTTTCATAATGTGATTCTGCTAGGATTATTACTAATTCTTGTTTTCATTTTTGAAAACTAAAAAAAAAGAGAGCGAAGCCACTAACTGGTCTGAGTAGCAAACATTATTTCTGCGCCTGCTGCCCAGTAAAAGCTGTGGGTCTTAGGGAGCTGCACGCTGCCTTCCAGCTCAGTGGCCAGTTCACTTCTCCACATGTTGCCTCTGTTGAAAGGGTTAAGAGAGCCTCTAAATGCACTGCGTGGCCCGGGGGAGTGCTGAGTCCAGGAAGCCTCGGCTGAATGAAGAACTGGCCTCTCACTATTCCTAAAACCCATACGAGCAGCATTCGGTTTCAGCCCAGCCTCCATCTATATCATTCCTTTATCCCTCCGAGTCCAAGTATATCATGTGCACTTCGGTGATTTGTCTCTGAGGTGGTCTCTATTATATATCTTAGGAAAAGTTAATACAGTGTAGGTTTGTGTATTCTGCCTTTTAAACCCTCTGACAAGCATTTTATCACCACTGATTAGACTCTGACAACCCTCGAGCTTATTCCCTGTGTCCTTAAAAGCTCAGTCTTGTGAGAAACTTCTAATAGGCACACATAAAGTTTATTTTAAAGTAGTGTGATAATTTTCAGGAAAGAAAAAAAAACAATGTTTAGTGAGTTAAAAAGAAGTGGAGGTCATATCTAATAGTGGACGTGCTTTGGTTGAGGTTAGTGTGAAAAATAAAAAAATGATTGCACTTAATATGATCTCAAACGGTGGACTTTTCACAGGTAAACATGGAAGAAGCAAATGTGTGATGAAAGAGATTACACTGGGCAAGTAGAAACTTGGGTGGGGACAGCAAGGGTTGTGACTGTCACAAGGTTGGAGTTGGGCTGGGGAAGACATAAGGAGTGGTACGAAGGAAAGAGGAATTGGGACATACTGAGAATGGCTCTGAACACCAGTGTGAGGATTTCACATTTAATTTGGGAGGCAAAGGGGAGCAACCAGATGTTTGTGCATAAGAGAATGACATGATTAAAACTGTTTTAAGAGGATTAATTTGGCAGTTGTCTTTCCTTAGATTGATGTGACAAGAGGCCGAGGCTTGGAAAAAAAGTAGTTAGTAGCCTTTTGCAATTTGTCCTCTGAAGAAAGTTAATCAGTAGTGTTAAAACCTTATACATATTTAAAATTTCTTACCTTCCTATGGATTATTTAAAAGGTTTCAAGGGACTGGCAATAAAGAGTATCAGTAGCTATGTCTAATGATGCAGGAAGAACTTCTGTATAATTCAGAGGGGATTAAGAAATTACAGGGGTTTTTGGCTTCCTGCAGCAGGTTAACTAGGTATATGGCTATGGATTCATGACACCATGTTTCATTTTTTTGCTCTGTGACTTTCAAAAAGTCACATTGTTTCTCTGAACCTCAGTTCTTAGTTGTATAAAGTCTTAGCTTGGGCTATACAAACTCCAGAGTTGTTGCAAGATTTCACTTTTTCTTTTTCTCTCGGTAGGAAAAAAAGGGAACTGTAGTAGCTAATTAGAGTTAATTCTCCCTGCATTTTTTCCTGCCCATTTCACTAAATTGCCACAAATTCTATTGAAAAGAATGAGTCTGCAAACTTTACTTCATGTATAAATGTAGTGTAGCATGGGCCTGTTACATTTGTTGTAACAGTTTAAATGCCATCTTTATTGTTTTCTTGTCATGCTACTCTTACTCTTTACCCATTTTCCAAGAAGCTAAACTTTTGCAGATGCTTCTTTCTGCATTATAGAATAAATTAAAGAGATGTTTAAAAGTCATTTTCTTCTTTATATTTAAGAAGACTTGGGATACCAACTTGAATAAATTGGCTGTGGTCTAATACTGGTATATCTTAGTTGTATCTGGTGTAGAATAATTTAAATCACCTAGCAAAACTATGTAATGTTTTAAAATGTTAAAACAAGACAGATACTACATGCAATAAGAACAAGCTAGTTATTTAATTTATATACCTAATTATAACAGGATATAGAGATTATTGAACAATTAAGGGTAGTATTTTCCAGCCTAATTTATTGTTCATGGATGTTTCCTTTTTTTAAAGCTGGAAGAGTGTATGGTTAAGAATTCTTTTTGATATTATTCATCTCTCTTTCTGTACACTTTTTCTGATGGCTCCCAGACAGCCTAAAAAAGGCATATGAGGAGGATGAGAGTTTCCTTATACTTTCCACAAATTGTCAAAGACTCATCTGTGTCCATTTGGCCAGAAAAATGTAGAGACTGAATAAGACAAAAATTCATAACTCTTAGCATATGCGAAGCCCTGGTTTCAGTCACAAGTATCATATAACAGCATCAGCAGCAACAACAATAACAACAACTCTACTCACTTGCCATTTTTCTAATTGGTTTAGGAAATAATCAGCTATGTTTAAATTTATTCTGTTATGTTTAAATACTATTTAGCAAGCAAAGTTTGCCTCATCAAGGAACTGGGGAAATGATACTACCATTAGAAGTACTACTCACTTTTCTTACAGAGAAAATAATGGACAGAGTAGTTGAATGGTAAAGAATTAAGTGAAAGCAAAGACATCGTATAACTGAAAATTTCCTCAGTAGATGTTCTAGAGATAAATTAATGATATGCACTATTTTAACATTTATACAAATGTTGTAATTGTACAGACTAAAGCCAGAAATTATGTCAGCACTTCTTGGATTATAACTCCATTAGGAAAATTAGATTTATTAATCAATTTTAGTAAAGTTAGTTAAAGGGAGATGTGAACATTTATATTTGTCCATGCATATTTTGGTGTGGTTAAGAATGTCTCTCTTCATTAAGTATTAAATATCTACTATGTATTTTTATGAATTAACTAGTGTTTATGAATTAACTGTGTTTAGTTATTGATGAAATATAAAATGAGAGTTTAAGTTATTAAAATAATAAAGTTATTAAGGAATATTTATTGACCTTGGACCTTTTCTCTTGAGTCTGCCTAGAAAATATTAGAATGCTTAGAGATACAAATCAGTTGACATTTATTATACTTCTGGTTGGAAAAGTTGAGTAAAAAAACTAAACATACTATAGGTTCACGCACCTTCTGTCCTGTGAAGTCATAGAGACCTGTCTGAAACTTAGTGTTCTTTAGGGTTATATTCCCACCAAAAACATAGCTTTTGTAATTGACTTTCTTATAGAAATTCAAGTGTTAGGCATACCTTCTCTGCTTATAAAGTGTGGATTATCTCCATCTGTTGTGGCCAATATGGTAGCCAGTAGCTAAATTCAGAGCTATTAACTCTTTGAAAAATGGTTTAGGTGACTAGGGTACTAGTTTTAATTTTTATTAATATCAGTTTAAATAGCTACTACAATTTGATTATGACCACTTGAGGCAGAGCAGGTAGATGTATATTACTATCACCTAGAAAAAAGGCAAAAATGATTTAAAATTTTAAATATGACCAATAACCTTTGTATTTTGATAATTTCTCATTTAAAAATTAATAGCTAGAAATTGCCACAAGGCAAGAACTTGGTCAAATAGAGTATGTCAAGTATGGTTTGTTTGCAAGTATTTTTAAATTTATTTTTTTAATTGAATTCTTTATTGGTACAATTTATATACATCTCACAATCACATATAACATTGGGGAATTTGTACCAGTGTATGACACAAGTTAATTCTCATTTTTACCCATATCCCTCCCCACCCCCTTTATACATACTCTTATTTTCTTTCTGTATCATATTTATTCCTTCCCCTCATTACATTTCCACACCAAATTTCCTATGGAAATTTCCCACTCTATAAAAGCTGTCATACTTTCTAGAGCTCATTTGCATCTACAGGTGTTCATGTCAAAGAGAAGATTAAATTTATTTTTAACTGGTTCTTTGAAGATATTTTTGCTGAAGTTTTTTTCATCAATATTTCAAAATTAAAACCAAAAACCTTTAAAATATAGTCTTATCCATCCAGGTCTATTTTAGAAAGTGTTCTTGTGATAATATTCCTTGAGAGAGATAATGTAATTGAGCATCCGTGTTTTTGTTTCTGAAATTACACTAAGAAGGAGATACATAGCTGTGTGGGTCACACAGAACTGGTCTCTCAGAAGTAATTTCATCACTTGGAGATACAATTCTGCTTGTTTTAGGTTCAGAAGCATGTCCTGCTTTTTTGTCTGGGGATATTTTTAATTGACTTATAATGTTGACTTTCCAGTAATCTTTTAAATCATGCTAATAATTTATTATCTCTTTGAAACTTTTGTAAACTGACTGTATTAGTCACTTTATCATCACTGGAACAAAATATCCAGCACTCTGTAGTTAAAGGAGAGGTTTCCTGAGGCTCACACTTTCAGTTTATTGGGTCCTTGGGCTGAGGGGCCGGCTCTGCAGAGAAATGGCATGGCGGGAGGGAATGGAAGAGGAAAGCGGTTCACTCAGGGAAGCAGGAAGCAAGGGAAGAAGGCTCTGGGGACAAGAACACGCCTTTGCAGTGAGGCTGCTGGGGGCTGCTTCCAAGCAGACTCCACCCCCTTAACAGTGGCACGTTTGATTACCGGCCTTACCAGCAGAAGGCACTGATGATTAGATCACCCATATGATTCAGTGACCTTCCAGACTCATGAGACCTTTGAGAAATATTTGAAATCTAAACTATAACATGCTGTTGAAAAAAAAAATTCCATGAAAGCTTTTGTAAGTCACTTTTAGGAAACAAAGAAATTTTCATCAGACTGATTTACTGAGAAATTTGTCATAAAAAGTGGTGTTCTCTTTCTTGCTGCCTTTTCTTTCCTGTGATCTTATTTGCTTGGTTTTATAGCTTTATTGGGATACAGATGACAAAAATTATATATTTAAAATGTAAAATGGGATACACTGGTGTATGTTATGCATGTGAAATGATAGCCACACTCAAGGTAGTTAACATACATGGGGCAGTCAGATAGTTAACTCTTGGTGTTGTGTGTGTGTGTGTGTGTGTGTGTGTGTGTGTGTGTACATGTAGTCTTAACAGAGTAAGGTACATAATACAGTATTTCAGAGTTACCATGTTGCTCAGTGAATCTTCAGAGCTCATCCGCCCTGAGTCACTGCAAGTCACCCTTGACTGGCGTTTCCACTTCTCCTCCAGCTCCTTTCGTGCACCATTCCACTTTCTGCTTCTATGAGTTTGACTTTTTAAAATTTCCATGTAAGTTAAATCATGCTGTACGTTTTCTTGCTCTGCTTGGCTTACTTCAGTTAGCATATTCTCCAAGTTCATCTACATTGTTGCAAATGAGAGCACTTCCTTTTTAAAAAAAAATTTGTACTATTTTATTATAAGCTTGTGTATATGTAGCACATGTCTTCATTTAATCAGGGATGCACGTGGAGGTTGACTACTGCCTGGGCTTTTGTGAATCATGTACACCAGAGCAGAGCTGTGGCCATTAGAAAGGGCTTTGAGTTCCTGTGGAGACATTATATATATATATATATATCTCCAGATATGGGTCATGTATCATATGGTAATTCTACTTTGTATTATGGGGGGATTCTGGCACTGTTTTTAGTTGAATATAATATATGGATACTTTTTTTTTTTTGAGTCTTGCTTTTGTAGTTCAGGCTGGCCCTGAGCTCACTATGCAGTCCAGGCAAGCCTTGAACTCAGCAATCCTCCTGTCTCTGCCTCCCGAGTGCTGGGATTACAGGCGTGAGCCACCACACCCGGCTATATGGATACATTTTGAAATTTGTAATTTTCCAGCACTTAAGCCCTAAAACATACTTTTTCTTGTTACTTTATCATTTCTTCTGATGTGTGAGATTTTGTTTGTTTGTAGCACATGAGTTCATTACAAACCTGTCTTGCTTGGAAGGTTATTGGTATTTAAATTTTATTTTAAAAATATTGCCTTTAGTTTGTCCTATCATTTAGGAAATTGAATATGGTTTGTTTTTCATACTCTTTCTTGCAAGAACTTATGGATAGGGTTTTCAAGCAGCTGAGTATATATTTTATCTAGGTGAATTTTTTTTAAATGAATGATTGCCTGTTCAGAAAAAGAAGTTATGCTTGAAAATCTGTATGGCTTGCTTGAATTCATTTGCTATCTTGCTGTGATTTTTATGTTGGTACACCCAATCCCAGGATTTATAGGTTGAATTCTTCTCTTTTCTACCTTTTCATTTGATGTGAATAGCTGCTTCTCTTCCCGCCAGATATTGCTCTCTTTTTGTGTCATTTGAATAGCTGGGAGTTAAGCACAGAAAAATAGTCTGTACTGACTTTGGCTTGGGCTCCCCTGGGGAGCAAGCTTTGCGGAGCCCTGTGGTCATCTGAAAGGGCTTCAATTTCTCACCTCTGAGGTGACCTCTTTTGGTAACATGCTCTTGCTACTGGAGACTATTTTCTGTTCTTGTTTGAAGGCATGAGAATGTCACTTGACAGTAACCTAAAGGCGAGCTCACAAAGCCAGGGAGAAGGAAGGTTACAAAAACAAAACCTATGTATTTTTTTTAAACCTATGTATTTTTTTCTTTGTCACTGAATTTTTATGCATATAATGCCTGTGAAAACCTTTTCAGGTTTGCCTTTTAACTGTGGGCATTTGCCGATCAAACTGCAAGAAGCAATACTTCGGCCTTGTGATGGCAAAAATATGAGAAGTCAGTCTAAATATGTGCTGAAAGAGAGAATATAGAGGATTCTACAAATTATACTTTCAAATATATATTGAACCAGTATGTAAAACTGTTAGTTACATTCTAATAAAACTAAGGAGAATCTTTGAGATACTGTGAGCTATATTAGTAAGTTTGGGAGAGTACCTTGTTTAGGACCTAATGTGCTTTGAAATTTTATGCAAAAAGCTAAATGTAATATTGTAATCATTTAGTCCCTCACCAAAAAAAAAAAAAAACAAAACCTTTGTACCTTATATACAATTATTCAAGTAGTATACAGTATTTTTACTGTATAAGCAAATTTATGATGATTATAATTCTTTTTTTCTTTTCAATAGTCTTCAATTTATTTATAATGATGAAGTTTTAGCACATATAAAATCTGAGCTTTAGCACATATTATAGCAATTTTTAAAAAAGTCTTTTAGACACCAAGATGTAGTATATTTGTAATTGACCAGACTGAAATTAATCTAACTTAATTACACTAAAAATTATTTTAACTTCCTAAAAGTTATACTTTGAGAATAGCTCAATGAGCAAAACACAGATACACTTAAATTAACAAATGTTTTTCAACTTAAATGCCATCCAAATGTTATTTGGAGACTTTATATTAAGCAAAGAAAATAATTCTGTAGGGATCAAGAAAGAGCCACGTGACAATAGGTTATAAAATTTCCATGAAAGATTATCAGAACTTGGGTTTTAGATAAAGAGCTTTTAAGGAGCTGTATATCAAGTTAATTTTAGACACTCCCTGTGGATCCTGCATGCATAACCAACCCCTTGATCTCCAGCTCTTTAACATCCTGTCTAAGGTTGTTCTTGGGGATGCATATCCCTTCCTTACGTTTCTTTTTTAAGAGACTTAGCCATTGTCAGAGCACTGAACAAATCAATTCCCACTTCAGAATTTATCAGACATATACATTTAATTGAAAATGTCTTCAACTTTCAATAAAACATTTTTCTGTGCTTTATAGAAAATACTTTTTTAAAAAAAAGCATACTGAAAATCAGGAGAACTAGAAATATACTGAAGGCTAATGGAAGCAGAAAGTGAGAAGGATTTTCTAAATTCTAGACAAAGGAAAAGTGAAAAAATTCTGTTGAATAAAGTACCATGCCTGTTGAATAAAGTACATTTCTAAATTGCTTATAAGATAGGCGAAGGGTAGCTAACAAAAGCAGAGTGAGCCAGTTAAACATAAATGGGAACCTAAGCTTTTCTGGAAGCTATTACCACATCTACACAACAGAGACAAAAGTATTTTCAGAGAAGCATTGAATGAATGACATTCTCTCTGAAGTATGAGGACAGATTTCAGGAAACCAGTGTTTTTCACTTATGTTGTTAGTCAGGTTTCTGTTGCTGTAAAAAAAAAAAAACACACATGAAAGAAAAAACAATTTTCAAAGGAAAAAAAATGTTTATTTTGGCTCAGGGATTCAGAGGTTTTGGTCCGTGGCTTCCTGGCCCTGTTACTTTTGGGACTGGTGAGACAGAGGACCAGGACAGAATGTGCCAGCTGAAACATTCTGACCACATGCTGCCAGGAAACAGAGAGGGAGAGGGGAAAGAACAAGGGGAGAGGAGGGGAGGGTGGAGAGAGGGGAGGGAGAGGGAGAGAGCTTCTCCAGATCCCCTTCAAGGGCACACCCTTCATGGTCTCCTTCCATCTACTAAAGTCCCCACTACCTCCAAATAGTAGCCTCAGCAGGGGATCAAACCTCAATGCAAGAGCCAGAGGGTGCATTTAAGATCCAAACCAGAGCATACCTCTTAGCATCTTCAACAGTGAGCAACTATTTTTTTTCAGACGATGAAATGAGGATCTATAATCATAGTCATATTATAGTTACTGGATTTTGTTTAATCTGTGAGATGAATCTTCTTGACAAGTGTTAAGAGTAGGGAAAACAAAGACAAAATTGGACATAATCTTAGAAGGAAGGAGAAAGAGACAGACGGAGATATTTAAAAAATTGTTAAATATGTTTTTGGCAATATTCTACATTTCCTTAAAATCAAGTAGCCCACTATGAACTTGTAAAATTATATTCACTTTTGCTCGATAATCCTTTTCTTTTTTTTTTTTTTTTTTTTTTTTTTTTTTTGAGACAAGGTAGTTCAGGCTGGGCCTGAGCTCACTATGTAGCCCAGGCAAGCCTCGAACTCAGCGATCCTCCTGCCTCTGCCTCCCATGTGCTAGGATGACAGGGGTGAGGCACTACACCTGACATTCAATAATCCATTTTTTAACATCATTCTTATTTAGTATTATTATCCTTCAAAATTTCTACTCTTCCACAGAAAGTACTTTGTGAGACCTATTTTTCATCTCTGAAGAGCATCTGCTGCTAGTTACTACCATTCTTTAATATTCCCTGCCTTAACACTTTTAATGTGGAACAGTATTTTCTGACCTGATGAACATAAATTTCTTTTCAGGTATTCTAAGCCTCTCGATCTGGGAAGATAAGAGTCTTGAGAGCAGCAGTAAGAAAATAAAATGATTTCACGATGTGGTTGGTAGAAGCTAATTCAAGATAAAGTCTGGGGAAAGCCAGAAAGTAATTTGCCTTCTCAGGGGAGGAAGGTTTCACGTGACAACCCTGTCTCTTTAGTAATCACTTTTTGGTTGGTTATTGTGTACATAGTTTTCAACTTTTATTGACAGGATTGAGAAGCAAAAGGCCAATTCTGAGAGTGATTATTTGAAATCAAATTTTTGTTTCAAACAATTATCATTAGCTATAATCTATTAAATCACCACTGAGTAATATCTTGCTAAAGAAGGGGAAATTCTGGCTCATGCCTATAATCCCAGCACTCGGGAGGCAGAGACAGGAGGATTGCTGAGTTCAAAGCTTGCCTAGGCTACATAGTGAACTCAGAGCCAGTCTGAACTGCAAAGCGAGACCCTGTCTCAAAAAAACAAAAAAGAAGGGAAAATTCTTATAGTGTGTGGAATATAGATCTTCGAGTTTAAAAGATTGTTTTAGAACATTTTACTCTAGAGGGGCAAAAAATGTATTATACCTTGTTTGTATGTGTATCTCTGTGTGTATGTTGGAGGCATGACAAGCGTTGTGTGAATTTATATGCATCTAAGAAAGAACACCAGCTACACACTTCTCATGTCTGTCTCTGTACTTCATGAATGTAGGTTTTTGCCTAGTATAGTTCTAGACAGTATGATGTGTCTTGACCATTCAGTAGGTGAAGATATTCATAATTAGTTTTACTCCCAATGGTAGGAAGAATATACTTAATCTAACTCTGTAAAATGCTGTGGAATGATATGGTTTTCTTTGCAGATATTTTTCAACATGTATTCAGAGTAGGTAAAAATGGGTTTTCATACCATAAATATCTGGTCATTGTCTTTCTCTTATTATTTCTCAAAAGTAAACTGTGGTACAAAAATTTAAAGTTACTCTCTTGTAATTTATAATCCCCAGGTAAAATTTGAAATGTTCTTGATTCTACAATGAACTTTAAAATGTTTCTTCTCTCTTAAGCCTACAGAACTTGAACCTGAAACAGGCTTTTTACAGCTGTGTTATAAACTCTTAGAAAATGGCCTTGGTAATAGAAATGCTGCCATTACTTTCAATTGAGCAATGCTTGGAGGCAGCCTTCAATCTTCAGGACTGGATGACAGTCTAGAGGTTTGTTTTCAGATACATCTGCAGTGTCTGTCATGAGCATTCCAGATTGTAAGGGATGAAATGTCTTCCTCTCTTAGAGGAAAGAGAACATACTCATTTTTCAAGAGCAGGATCAGTGAAGATGGGTTTAGTGTGCTGTGCATATCACTTATTGCTTCTCAAATTTTGTTAGATATTTTTGTTGCAAGATGGGCCTTCCCAACTGGTATTTGTACAAACACTTGTCCTGCTTCTTTTTCTTTTACAGTCTGGAGAAAAAGTTATAGAATCTCTAGAAATACAGTGAATAATTTCATCTTATTCCTCTTTCAAAAATCTTGATGCATTCAACTCATGGAAAATGCTTCATCACTAAGAGTTGATTGAAGAGATGTGTGTGTTCACGATTCATGTACACATGCTCAAAGAATGGCCAAAAACTAAGAAGAGCAGAAAAAGTCATCCTCCCCTGAACTTTTTGCTCTGCCGTTTTTGGCTTTATGTGGGGTTTGAATAATTTAGTCACTCAGTTATTAAATATCTGAAAACAAGTCGTGTGTGTGAATCTTGCCATTGACTAAGTTTAAAGAGCCAGGATTTCTTATAGTTCACTGGACTCTGTATCCAATTTTTGCTTTACGAAATTAAGAGCCAGATATTTGCATAATTTTAATAATATGCATCTGCTGGAAATGTAAATAGCATTTTAATATGTCTTCCTTCAGGCAAATGTTCGTATTTATTGCCTTCCAAGGAAGGAAGGGATGGGACCACTTTGGCTCCTGCGGTCTGAGAGCCCTGTGGTACAGTGGCTTCAAAAAGACCATCTCAGGGGTGAAATGGGTGCCGTGTGCTCTTAGAATAATTAGGATCTTTGATACCATGAAATATTTGTGTAAAAACATGAGTGGGAACTACAGTCTGTATAAAAGGGTGAGGGGCAGACCCTGGCAAGCCTTGTAGGGCACTTTAGCTAGTTCTGTTTAAGACAACGAGCCTTTGAAAGGGTGTTAGTGAAGGTCCACCGTAAGGTGGCTTCTGCTGGCCCTTTTCCGCCTGCTCTCAATAGTTTAGCTAGAATCGCTGTCTTCCTATTGTGCATCTCTGATTATTTCACCATCTCTCTATACCTTGCAGCCAACTAAAAGTTCTTCTGTGACATCCAGTCGCTCCTTATATAAAATCTTCCATGATTTATCATCTGCCAACTATTTTTCCTCACTTTATCTGATTTCGTTGTCACCTTTGCTGAGCACCACAGTCACTCTGTCTTTCTGTTAGTGTTTACAGTGTACCCCTCCCTAGGGCAGTTTGTCTACTGATTGCGTTCAGCCACATAAAGCTGACTTTCATATCATTAGGTAATGATATTAAGCATTTGCAATTGTTCTTTTAGGGAAGGGGAGAATTTGCAAATTTCTGAGAAGAGAAACGTTATAGCGCAGAAGCTTTTATGTAGAGAGACTTTGAGATATTTTACACTTTTTACCTTGACATTCAGAATGGCCACGTGGGTTCTCTGTGGCGACCTCTGGCGTCAAGCAGGGCACTTGCCATGCGCGCAGGGAACTCAGCCCTTTGTGCTTCTCCGGCAGATTCTCGAGGAAAGGTTTGCTGTGGAACTAGGGGAGCAATATTAAAAATTTAGCGCTAGAGAAAAAAGAAAGCTTTCTGTTTTCTCTTATCTTCTAATTCTCATTGAGCAGTACAGTATTTATAGAAAAAGAATTCGTTGAGCTGGATTTTGTTTTCCATAACCCTTTCTGATCCCTATAGTTGTTTAAACCTCTTATCCATAATCCACTTATATTAGCTTATACTCACAACACCACAAGACACTGTCCTGCTGCCCATTTAGAATTCTGAGATCGTGTGATAAATCACAACTTGCATAAGTAATTCTCTACTAAAATAAAAACAATCTGCTCTAGGCTGTGTCTTCCAACAAACATAACCTTGCTTAAATACACCTTTTTAATTAAAATATTATCAGATATGTAATTTTTTTAAAATAAAGAAATGCATGTTCTTTATTTTTTTCTTTTAAAAATAAACAGGGCAGAACTGGATAAAGTAAGTGAAAAATCACTACTGACTTCAAGCATTAGATAATTTGTTGATAATGATACTAATTAAGCATATGTTAAAAAACAAATATTAAAGAAATTTTCCATTATATCTGTCATGGACAAAATGTATAGGTAGTAAATAAGCTTCTTGTTCTCCTAATCCTGGCTTGAAAATATGACCACTGTGATCCTGCTCCATAACACGGCACAAGTGCATGTATTACTATACTTCCATCATGTTTTCACAAAAAAATATTTCAAATTCTTATGTAAGTTTATAATTCACAAAATTAGTAGACGATCTGCATTCTGCTTTTCAGTAAAGAATGAATTGTAGCCCTCCTTCCGTATCATCAATGCATGGTAAGTTTTACTGATTTTTAACACAGGGGCAGTTAGAGAACTGTATCAGGATTCATCCAATCATTTCTCTTTAAAAATATATTTTTAAATACACATTCTTATTTTATTTGATGTATTTCTAATTCTATATATTTACTGTCGTCAGTGAGAACTAGCCTTTAAGAAGATTGCTCTAGCATCGTTGTTTAGGAAGAAGGGAAATGGGGGAGAAAGGGAAGGGGTTTTACTTTCATGGTGATCCAGGTAGACGGTGGAGAGAGCCGGGCGGAGGGCAGAGAGGGGGTTGGGCACAAGAAGAGGAGGAAGCGCAGTGAGACCAGCAGCCCTTGAGAGCCCAGAACTTCCAGGTAGTCTTGTGAAGACAGGAAGAGAGAGTTCTGTTGGCCCACGCGGGGACCTTATCTTCATGGACTAATTGAATTTGGGAATCTTACCTTTATGGACTAATTGAATTTGGGGTCTCTTCTAAAATGCAACACACAGCAATTTTAATAATAAACCTCCGCTTTGTATAGATCTGCAAACATTTATTTTCCTGAATATACTAACAGCTATATGATAAGGTGAATAATAATGGAAATTTTTACAGATCACTGTATTTCCCGACCGCAATATCCTATGATCCCTTATGACAGACATTATCATCTGTGCTTTATTTTATTAATGTGGCTCAGACATATTAACTAATAGCGAGTTATCTCTAGAACTAAACTGCTTCTACAGATAAGGTCAAGGGAGCCTTTTTGCAATATTAATTCTCATTGGTTCTCAGAGAAACACAAAATGAAATATAATGGCCATAGAAGAACAATCCTATCTTGGAAAAATTCCTCTATTCTATTTTGTGTTGAAAATTATTTTTCTTTATTAGAATAGAAAAACAACAACAAATGGTTCTCATGTCTTAATGATACTTGTAAGTAAAATAATGAATATCTAAAGATAAAGTGATTTCAGAAAACAATTTTTGGAAAAAATGCATAGCAGGCCATTTGAGGAACTGAGTAAAATTTGAATTATTTTTCTTTGGATATTTCCTATTTGGGGGTATAATTTACCTCTGTTATTTTAATTTTCTCACTGCTGTTGTTCATTAAAATGTAGATTTTAGGTCAATTAAAAGTTTGAAATCCCCTTCCTTACTCCGTAGAATTTGAGAGTATGTTTATGAACTCAATTAAATGAGACATTTTTATAAGGAATGAGTTTTGATGTTCAGTAAAATGAGACTCATAATTTCTGGTAAAGTCTTTTACCATCAAGTCTGTTAATAAATAGGTATGGGAGAAGATAGTGATGGAAAACATAATGCACCTCTCAAGTTGCAATTCTGTGCTAGAGAATACTGAGGATTTATTAAGCAACTCACCAAGAGTGGTGATTTTTCATCTCCTGCTTTAAAATGACTTTCATTTGATATTTGGTAAATTGCTTACCTCTATTCCTATAGTTATTTTGGAAAGTGAAAATAATGTCTGAATGATGACATCGATTTGTTGTTTGCTATATCATAATGAGTTGGGGTAAGTTGAGAAGCGCCCTGTGGAAATTCTGTCTATAATTCCTCCTTTCCACCTCTGCATCCTTGCACAGAACTCCGCATTGGGTCATTTCCTTGATATATTTCCAAGAGTGCTTAAAGAAAGGAAGAGAAAAATATGCTTTCCATCAGCTGCCTTTTCCATGTTGAACAGTACTAAATGCTTTTATGTTCCTTCAAAGAAATTTTAACTCTTTGTGGCTTAGGAAACTGAGGTAAAGAAGGTGGTAATAATGTTCCCTTTGGTCACACTGTGGTGCCCTCATATCCCTTTTATTATTCCCTCCCTCCTGGCATTGTTTTATTTTATGTTTTACTTATTCTATTAACTAGAACTACTCTCACTACATCTTTATTGCAACATATATATATATATATATATATTATATATATAGTATAATATATATAATATATATGTATTTTGTCTGCTTTTTGATTAATACATTAGTGAGTTACCCTGAAAATAAAAGCTTCCAAATGAAGAGAATTGGGTTCATGATCTATGATTTTAAAGCACAACTATTTTAAACATTTTGTTAACCATTGAGAGGAGCTAATAAATGATTCTATAGAACTTGTTATCGTTTTGCAAACTTAAATTTGGATAGGATAGTTGCATTTTAGAGAACCCAGTGATGATGTCCATTAATTTATATTAAAGATTATATAGATAAAATTAGAATTAGTACTAAACATTAGGATGAAAATCATTCCAGTGAAAAGAGATCAAGAGAGGACAGTGAATTGTCCTCTGAGAGTTGGTGCTTAAACCAGCATAAAATATGAAGACAATATCAGTTATTAAATATATTTTTTGAAGCACAAATTGGAATAAATCAAAATCCGGGCAGTATTTTGCCTTCTTCTAGTAATTTAATAATAAATAAAATAATCCAAATTGAATAAATACTGGGTGATATGGAACACACTTCATGTCCCACCTTCAAAAAGATGTGGTGTTTTTTTTTTTAGGGATATCAATAATTAGCACTTCAAGATCAAGGAAAATAATAACTGATGACTCTAAAATTTGTCCATATTATGTATGATATTTTACATAGACTGATTAGACACCTCTAAGATAAGGGTATCCTAAAATACTTTCAGAAATGTGCACAATTTGAAGTATTGAGAATTGCTTCTCAGCCTTTTGGCTAAGATCAAGTGAAGTATTGATAATAATTTTCTCATTTCCCTTTCCTTTACAATGTGTCCTATTACAATCCAGAAAGGAGACAGAGGATAGAGTGGTTGACTTTTTGGATCTGAATAATACTCCTATTAAACTCCGTGTACTTGGTGTGAACCATGTAAAATTATTTTCACCACTATTCCTTCATACATAAACTTTTGATATTCTCTTATTTTAGTTGCCATCAAATGGTAAAAGCATTCATTTAAGAATAGTATTTTATCTGGGGCCTGTGGTGTAATCAAGATTTGATTTGCACAACCTTTAATTGTTTGCACAGGGATTATTTATATTGAGACATTGTGAGGTTGTGAGCTTAGGGAAGCTACCATGATGCCTTAAAAGTAAAGCTGATTGATGAGTGAGAAAGGACAATAAAAATTATATGTATGTGGTATACCATTATGCAGACTCATAAAACAGTTTCTTCTGTGCCTGTTTCCCCAGAGTATTCCCTGGGTGACATGCTACCTGGCTCAGTGGGTGACTGCCCTTCTCTGTGTCTGTGCTTTGGATCTGGTCCTATGGACAGAGGCACAAGTCAGTGGCTTTGTTTCCTTCCTTACCATTCAGCTTTTGAAGTGAAAATTTGTGGAGCTTTGATGGTTGACCACTTACTACAGTTGAAGATACATACTAAGAAGCTTACTCATAGATTTTAACAAAGATGTTTGCTTTCCCTACATTCTTAAGAGATCTAGAGCTTGAGATTAGATTTATTTTAACCTATGACAAAACTCTGGCTTTGTGCCATTCACTTCTGTCAGTGGAGCTCTGCTTTTTTTGTTTCTTTAACCAATGAATATATTTTTTTGTATTTCTTTTATGTAGCCACAAAGGTGAAAAAGCTTGGCTTGGCCTCTGTTTTGATCTTCCAAACTGAGAAAATGTAACAGTAGCTGTGAAATGAAGAGGGTGTAAAATGAGTGTGATGGTTCAGCCAACTTCAATAGACAGATGTGGATTTTATCTTCTAATACGAAGAGGTTATTATGCAAAAATCATTGCAAAATTAAAAGCATAATAAAGTTGCAGGTGGGGAGGCATCATTAAAAAACTATATGTGGAGAAGAATTTTTAAATAACAGTTAAGATAGTATGCTTATAAATATTTTGTTTTTATTTTTCAATTGTTCCCCTCATCACAACCAAGTATAGAATATTTGGTCCCTTAGTCACACTGATATTTTTATTCCTTTTCTGTAAAATGAAGATATTGCCTACTACAAAGTATTCACAAGCAATTTGAAGTGAACATAAAAGGTTTTTATTTTAAGTCTCCTTGCATGCAATTTCACCAGAGAGAGAATCTGTGTGGGGCAATTGTCTATAAAATATTAAAATTTTCAGATATGAAAATTTTGATTGCTGTATTTTCTGATTGCTATATAAAAACATCCTGAGAAGTTTCCAGATTAATTTTGGAGGGAAGATTTTGTTCATACATTAATTTTCATGTATCAGTTAGAGACATCAATTGTTTCCAAGATAATGGCTTACAAGCATGTAGGATTGGAAGGTGATATGCCTCACACTGCCAGAAATGGTGCATAATTTGTAAGAAGCACAGTAATAATATTAAAATCTCAAAAAAGTAAGAATTAAAGTAAAAAAAAAAAAAGAAAATCTAAACTCAGCTCCCAGTTTTGTACAAGTCCAATTTTTAAACTTAAGAATATAATACATATTTGCTGCTACCAAAGATGATTTTTTCATGTAAAGTAATAAGGATTACAGGACTTAATTTTTGTTGCGTAAAGGAGAGGTGCTTATTAAAATAGGAAAAAAAAATGGAAGCATTAAAAGGAGTGCCCGGGTTGCCCAAGTATTGTCTGTAACCTGCTTTGTGTGAGAAATAGGGATACTTAAGAGACGATGACCATAGGGTAGTGAAAGGCATTACTGAACTTGAGTCTTTATTGTAAGATGCTTTGTCCATTAGAAGCTTATTTCACCCTCAGAACAGGAATGGAGAGGGTCCTTAGGAGAGCACCATCTCATCACTGATTTCCTGTGCATGTTCTTTCTGGCTCAGTTCGGGCTGCATCCCAGGAAAACGCTGCCGGCTGAGACGCAGTGAGGCGGCGTCCTGTCTCCCCGTCTTGAAGTTCAAGCAGCCAGGTGGCTAATTTGAGTGAGGAAATGGAGTAAAGCGTGCACAACTGTTTGGCCGCGAGCAAGTCAGCCAAAGGCAGGCTGCCCAGGCACCTCCAAAGGCTGGGAAAGAGAGCAGGCTCGGCTGCCGGGCTCTCAGTCCCGTGGTCTGTGGCAAGGGATGGGGCAACGCTGGCATCTCCTCAGTGCAAAGGCATAGGGCGGCTGGCTGGGTCTGGAGCTTCTCATGGGATCCGATTGCTGAAAATGGCGTTTGGAGGGGAGAAATAGTTACCGGAACAACGCAGTGTGATCAGAATGTAGTTTGTCAGTGGCTCTGACCTAACTGAATCTCCTAAGCTACTGAAGTCAGTTTTGAAAGTTCCCAAGGAAGGACCCAGGCTGAGGCCTGAGCGCAGGCTCCAGGCTGGGGGCGCTCCGCCCTCAGGGCGCCCAGTGTAGTATTCACTGTGCAACTGTCGATCTCTTTTCATTTCTTTCCTTTTTGGATTGTTACCTTTTTCTTTTCTTTCCACTCTTTCCTTCCTTTCTTCTTCCTTTCTCTTTTTCTGCCCTTCCCTCTTTTTCCATCCTTCTCCCAAATTTGTTCTCCCCTTCCATATTACCCTATTAATATAAAAAAATCTGGTATTCTTAATTCATTCATTCATTCATTCATTCATTCATTCATTCATTCATTCATTCATTCATGTAAAACAAAACAAAAAGAATTTAAAAAGGAAAGCCTTTATTTACTTATTTGTTTTTTGAGACAGGGTCTCACTTTGTAGTTCAGGCTGGCCCTGAGCTCACTATGTAGCCCAGGCAAGCCTCAAACTCAGCAATCCTCCTGTCTCTGCCTCCCGAGTGCTGGGATTACAGGTGTGAGCAGCCATGCCCGAAAAAAAGAAAAGCTTTTGAATTCACCTATCTGCATAATACATATGTGCTATCTTTTAAGGATAGCGATACTTAATAAAATGACACACAGTACACGTTTCATACAAAGGATGACTTACATATTTTTGCAGTTTTCTTGTTTAAGTTATTTAACAAAAACACTTAATCTGATAGAATTTAATGTCAGTAACTGCAAGTTCTATATTAACAAGGAGATAAATTACACATTGTAGAAGAAAAAAATCTACATTTCTGCAAAAATTTAATTTTAGGCAATTTTACCTTTTATTTCATATAAATACCCTAAACTCATCACTTGTTAGTATATTTGTACCTACTATCATACAGTTGATTTACATCTGTTTATCTATTAATAATATATTAGTCATTTGAAGTTGAATTACAGATATTTGAATACTCCACAAAAATAATGCTTGTGTTTGCTTCGGAAGAATAATGATTGGCATTGTGAGCCTATTATACCAAAGAAAGTTTAATTAACTCAATAAAATATATGGTTCATATTTAAATTTGCATAGTGGATCTTGATAAATTTTTAAATGACTTTAATGTTTTAATTTTGTCAGGCAGCTAACATCAATGTATTCTATCTTATCATAGTTCCTTCAAATTCTAATATCATGTTTTTCATTTCTCATGATTCTGACTTCCTTCAGTGGCCCACTTCAAGTGTGATTCAAAATAGCCTATCTTTCATATTTGCTTGATTATTTTCTTCTAGTTAGAGTAGAGTAGGCATTTTATGAGAATATTACCTACAGGACATTGTTTACTTGTTTCAGAAGTTAATAATGTTCATATTTTCCATCACTGATACTATAAAAGTTCTGATCAAATAACACAGTCTGTTTAAATTTTTTGGAATTACATTAGAGACACATTGGGTGCCTGAACATACCCCTCTTTGCTTCATACACATGTGTCCAATCATTCTTGCCACCTTCTGCAGCACTTCTGGAAGTTTTCTTTTATGAATGTTTTTAGGAGGCATGATCCAGAATATGGTGAATGCTGCTAGTATATGCCACCCAGCAGGAAGAGAGACTCATGAAGTCATTATGATAGGTCTTCATCAACCTTATTTGCATGATCTAGCACCCTGTGACTTCTGGTTCTTCCCTCAAATCAAAATGATCCACCACAGTTAATCATTTTGAATTGATTCAAGACATTGAGACAGCTGAGGCAGAACTACACAGGAAAGAGGATTTCCAGAACTGCTTCAGAAAGTGGCAAGAGTGACAGAATAAGTGTACATTAAATGACAGAGACCATGTCAAGGGGGATTAATGGCACTGGATCTTTTATAGTAAAAGAATTTTAAATTTAACATTTACCCATTTATCATACCCTTCAATCATACGTTTGAGCACTGGGTGAAGACAATATCTATCTTCACCATTCTAAAAACATGTTTTTCTCTTTGTAAATCACAGGCAAACTGTGGAGTGATGTTTTGAGATATTCATGATGGCCATGATACCTTGAGTGTTCTGTTACCTAGGTCCTTGGTAATCCTTGAATAGAAAAATCACTATATTAGTGAGTGCAAAATTCTTATTTTCTAATCATGTCATACTTTAGATGTTTTTTAAAGCCACTCAATTTTGTAGTAGTAAATTAGAATCATTCTTTATTTATTAGTGTGTGTGTGTGTGTGTGTGTGTGTTTGTGATACACTAGCATGGAAAAAGTTCTCATGCAAACTAGGGAAATGGTGTTCCACTGAGGTGCATCACCTTTGCTCTTTTCTCTAACTTATAAAATTGTTCACCAGAAAATTTTTCATCAGCCTCCACTGCTCTTTTTGATCCCATTCATCTCTATGTAGTTCTTGCCTTCTAATAAGTACAATAAAATGTTCCAATCTTGCTTTGCAAGTTGCTATGTCAGACCCAAGCGAAGACATTTCTGGTGAAAGTGTCCTTTCTTTTGAAAAGAGTATATTATTATAATATAATATGATTGATATGATATACTATACTATACTAATCATCTTGTAGTATTATGAAAATGAGATGTTGATGCTACATTCGATCCCTGCCATGAGCGGGACATAGTCTCTAGTTCAGAAGTGGATAAATTACATCTTATGGTCTGAATCTAACCTGCTTCCTGGTTTTTATGTGGTGTTTTATTAGAACCTGTCCTCAGTTTTTTTTTTTAAATTTATTTTATTGGCACATTTTATATATACATCATGACCACAATCATGATGAGATTGAGAATTTGTACAAGTATGTGACACAAATTAATTCTCATTTTTTCCAGTCCCCTGCCCACCCTACAGCCCCCACCCTTATATACTTTTTTTTAGTTTCTTTTTCTTTGTTCTTACCATCAATTGTTTTCTTAAGAATGGTATGTTTGAATCACTTATACTCAAATGGATGCACCTTGAGGACATACTCATAAGTGAAATAAATAGATCACAAATGAATAAATTTCATATTTTTTCTTTAGTATGAGAAACTGAAGATATAACTGAGTTCTAAAATACAGGATAGATATTGTGAAATAGAAAATATTCAAAGGGAGAAAGGGGGCTAGTGGTAAATAAAGAAGGGAAAGAAAACATTTGATGTCCTCAGTTTTTTATTTGCTACCTATTGTTGTTTACAAAGTTTAATGACAATGTTGTTTAGTTTCAATAGAGATCATCTGGCCTAAAATGCCAAAAATACATACAATCTGACCTCTTAAATAATCTTTTTTAAAAGTTTGCCAAAACTAGATGTTTGAAGTGCAGTGCTAGTGCTAATGAATCTTCAAAAATGTTACCCGTTTACCTTTCCTTTGGGCCACAGGGGGTAACAGATTTTCTTCCTGTCTGAAATAAACACAGAGCAAAAGTAAACTAAACTACATAGAGAAAGTATTTTAATCCAAGATTTCAAGACAGCTGTTGTAAGACAGTGATATAAGATAAAGCAGAACAAACTCTGAGGAATAGAAAACAGTGTCCTATCATTGTCATACCATCTTGCCCTTCCAGACCACAACACAGAGTGAGACTCAGTGGAGCACAGCTGACACTCCGAATTGGAAGATGGATTTAGACGTCACTGTGCCTGTATGTTCAGAAGTAACGTAGCTGTGGAGACAAGCCCATGGATCTTCAGAATGCTCTGAGCACCCCCCCTACAATAACTGTAACATACATTTAAAAAACCTGTCAGAGTAGGGAACAAATTGGTCAAGATCATTAAAATAAACAATGTTCAAAATAGGACCACTGTGTGTTCCTAATGAGCTAAAGTAGTGAACTCAAAGATCATGAGACCTGAGATGCGGTACTTCTGATTTACCTCGGGAGTGAGAAATAATCAGCCCTCATTCGAGAACTATTTTGTGTCTGACATCTCTCAAAGCAAGACACCCAAAAGAAACTGTTCCCTTGTAATTTAATAAAGCCCCAGAAAACAGCCTCAAAAAAGGAAGGCCTAACTGTCCATTATCAATATGATAGAATTCAAAATGTTTGACATTCAATCAAAATTTATGAGAACAAACTGAGTCATTTATAGGAAAATGAATCCATCTCAAGACTATAATATTAGGTGAAATAAATCACACACAAACTGAAATGTCATACGGTTCTCATATTTGAGAAATCCAGAGTGTAAATAATTTATAGTGCAAAATAAAACATAATAGGAAACAGTGAGATAGCTGTTTTGTAAAGGAAAGAGGATCAAGAAGTTGAGGGAGGCAGAGGGAAGGGAGGAGAAGAATATGAAAGGAATGAATTAAGATGTATTGTGTTCTCATTCCAACTCTCCATGAACAATGAGATTATTATTTCTGGCAAATATGCATGAATAAAGTTGTAAATAAGTATCGAAGGGAGAATAGATCAAATATGTATGGATGGTTCCTAATGAAGAAAGCTGTAAGTCTAATGATACTGGACTAAAGATGAGAAAAGTATTAGGACTAGCATACAAATACATAAACAAAGTTACTATAACTTTGCAGAAGTTGCTTTTAAAAAAAGAGACATATGAAATACAAAAAAACTGATATCTAGCTTTTAAACATAAAGACTACATTATGTAAGGTGAAGCATATTAAATATGATTGTGAAAATTAATAATACAGAAGATAAGGTATGAATGTGAAGACATAGCAGTTGAAATTAATAAAACTGAAACAGAAACAAGAATTCAAAAAAATGAACATAGCCTTGAGGATCCATGAGAAAATTTAAATGGGTAGATACACAACTAAGTTGTCCATAGCACAGAAGAGAGAATGGGTAACAGGAAAAAACCTTTAAAGAACAATTGTCGAAAAATTCCTGCATGCAGTTAAAGTGATAAATTTTTGGATCTAAGATCTTTAATAAGTCCCAGTCACATTAAAAATAGTTTAAGAAAATGATACCTGATGCATAACAATAAAATTGCTCAAAACTTTGTTGGTGCAAAAACATGAGAAGCATTGGCAGAAAACAAAAGATAGTTGACGTACATAGCAAGGTATGAAGACTAGAATTTTCATCAGAAACAATCTAACTGAGAAGACAGTTAATACACTTTTTAAAAAATTCTTTTTAAAATAAAGTAATGTCCATTTGAAGTTTTCTAGACTCAACAAAATAGATTTCAAAAACTACAGCAAGAAATAAGATGTTTTGAAAGCCAAGAGAATTAGTCACTGGAGGAATGACTATAGAACATGATAACAGGACTCTGAGAGGCTGTAGAAATACAATGCCAGTTAGAAACACAGTCTACACAATGGAGTAAGAGCACTGGAGATAGTGAACATCTGTGCAAGAATGTAAAATGTCCCCTTTTACTGTTTAAATCTCTTGAAAATTGGTTATTTAAACAAAACAGTTGAAATGTTTTATAAAATGTGAGCAAATAAAATGCATGACCACAATAACAAGCATCCCAGAGTCATGAGATGCAAGTGTATATTACAGAGGAAATTGTATAGTGTCCCTAGAAAGTAGTCTATAAAAACTAAGAGATGCATATCATGGACCATAAATCAAGTGACAAAAATAACAAAAACTAGACTTCGATGTATTAAGCCAATATGTCATGAAATTGTAAGGCATTTAACTCAAAAGAAGACAGCAAAAGGGAGCATAGATGACATGGAACACACTGAAAAAGTATCAGAGAGCAAAGCAAAACTTATTAATAATCACATTAATGGCAAATGGCATATATCCTCCCATTGGAAAGACAATATGTTCAGGGTAAATAAAAATGCAAAATTAAAACATTTTGTTGACCAAAATAAAAATTAATATAAAAGCATGGATTAAAAGCAAAAGGACATAAATATGCTGCATACTAACAGTAGCCAAAGAAAGATGGAATGGCTATGTAAGTAGAAATTGCGCCAATTCCATTAACTTTAGGATGCAGCATATAGCTCTCATTATGTGCAGCTTTTCTTTGATGATGAGTTTCTAATGATAAAGGGATTGATTCAACAAGTAGACAGCATAACACTAAAGGTCTTTGCCTCCAGTAACAGTGCTTCAAGGTCCATAAATTATGATCTGATCAAAACCCCTTGAAAAGTAGACAAATCCAAAACTTTGGTCAAAAATTGTGAAACTACTTTTGCGGTAATTGATACATACAGCGTACAGAAAATCAACAAGAATATGAAAATTTTGAAGCATTACAGCCCACCTTGGCATAACTGGTATAATATTCTCTGTCCACCAAACCAGAGCGGAATACACATTTTTTTTTTCAAGCACAGAAACATTCACATTACAGACCATGGTAAGAATTTTTGTTAATTAATTTAACAGGATTCCAGTTATGGAAAACATGTGTTCTGATATCCATGGATTTAAATTGGAAATGAGAAGGAGACAAATATAAAATTCCCAAATATTTAAAATTAAATCATACCTCCATTAAAACAAAGCAGAGTAAATATGTAAGGGTGTTTTAAAATGAAAATACAATATCAGAATTTATGTGCTGCCTCTAACTTCAAACATAGGATAAAATGTCTAACAGTAAACTCCAGTCTTAAAAGGGAATTCTCATACCAGAGAAAAGATGTGATATTTACACATTACCTATTTATTTCATTTATGAGTATGTCCTTAAAGTACATTAAATGACTCAAACTTATTCTTTATGGCAGAGTGATACTCCATTTTATAGAAAAACCACATCCTTTTTTAAAAATTGGATTCTTTATTGGTACGTTTTATATACAGCTCACAATCAAACCACATCTTCTTTATCCAGTCTCCAGTTGATGGGCATTTGGGTCGTTTCTAAGATTTAGCTATCACAAACTGAGCTGCTATGAACATGGGTGCACAAATGTCACTGTAATATGATTTTTAAAATTCTTTCATGTACATCCCTAGCAGAGGAATAGCAGGGTCAAATGGGATCTCTAATCTAAGTTTTCTGAGCTTTTGCATATATGATAGACATTGTGAAATAGAAAATATTCAAAGGGAAATATGGTGTAGAGGTAAGTAATGAGGGGAAAGAAAAAATGTGATGGTAGTAAAAAAGGAAACAAAACTTATGTATATAGGGGATAGGGAGTTGTAGGGTGAGTAGAGGAATGGGGAAATGAGAATTAAATTTGTGTCATATACTGATACTAATTCTAAATATTAAGTGTGATCATGATTTGCATATATAATGTACCAATAAATATTCAAATAAAAAAGGATGTTCTCAATTATAAAACATCCACAAAACTTTTTTCAAATGTAACATCTAATTAGGAAATATTTAGGAATGAATCTGTTGAAACATGTGAAAGGCTCATATTCTGAAAAATTGGAAATATTTTTTAAAAGAAGCACAGAAGCTAAAATGAATTATCATTTAACAGAAGGGACAACATTGTTAAGGTGTTACTTATTCCCTAAAAATTCATGGACTTATGCCAGGCCAATAAAAATATAAACATCTTTGTTTAAAGAAATTGACAAGCTGAATGTCAAGTTTATTTGAAAATACAGAAGACTTCTAGTTCCCTTAAATTTTAAAAAAGAAACTAAATTAATACTAATTAAGAAATCTAATGTCTGATTTCAAGAAAACAACTATAAATTAGATCTCACCAGAATTTTCAAACTTTTAGTCATAAGAAGACTGTTTGTAAAAGATGATCAAGCATTCCATCACCTGAAGAAAATTTCTAAGCCTTCCATCTTTTTACATTATTTATGTAGCAAAATCACAAAACAATAATTAGAAAACATAATACAAACTAAAACTTGGTTATATACCTGTACACACTCTTCAACAAAGGAAAAAAGGGATGATAAATAAATGCATGTGATGACGTTAAATATTTATTACCCATAGAAAAAGTACAAATTAAAACAAAAATTAAGTATCACTTTACATGTATTGGAATACACAAGTTATCATGACTGACCATATCCAATAAGGAGAAGACAGAGAAAAATGGAAGTTCTTTACACTGATGGGAATTTAAAGGGGACAATGATGTTGGAAAATAGTTGGATGCTTAAAATAGTAATGGCATCCCCATATGACCCAAACATACCACTTATTAATATTTAATCAAGTCTATGTGAATGTGCATAGAAACCTTATTTAATTAGCCATAAATCTGAGATGCCTAAAATATCTGTGAGCAGATGAATAGATACACCAGCTGTAGAATAAGAATGGACTAGTGTTCAGTAATAAAAAGGAAGAACCACTGATCTAAGGAAGAACATGGGTCAGTCTCAACCATGTTGGATGAAAAAACTCAGAGGGAGCCATTTCCTCAGAATGAATGTGTAGTGGTAACTCCATTTTTCTAACAACCTGGGGACAGGGAGAGAGTGCATGTGCGTGTGCCTGTGTGTTTGTTGATGATTGCCATCATATGTAATTATTTCTTAAAAATCAAATAACTAAAGTTTAATACTTCTTACAAAGGCTTTTTGGTGCTTGTGTTGTGAAACATCAAAAGGCATGAAGGATATTCAATTAGAAAACTTAAATTTCCTCAAGCTATAGTTTTTTTTCCTTTTTACTTTAAAGCGATTAATTTGATGTTTAGATTATAGCATGCTTCTTTATATCGGAATTGAGCTCTATGATGTGTCTTTCCATTCTCTTTAATTTAATTTTGAATATAGCACATTGATGTGACTCATTTTGAGACATGAAGATTTTTGTTGTGGTTTGATTGCTTCTGGATATTCAGTTAGTTTGGAAAACTTTCCATACATTTGAGATTATAAAAAGTATCAATCTGTATTTCCTTGTAGTACCTCTATGGTTTACATCTTTAAATTTCATTTGAATTCCTGGTTTTGTTTTGTTTTGGGAATGCACTGTGATGCATAATGTTAGATAAAGAACTAATTTGATTCTTTTCCACACTAAACTTAAAATATACCTTTATTGGACATCCAGTTTCTCCTATATGCTGAAGAGTACTTCTGGCTGGCTGTCGTTCCCCTGGAGGTTAACCTTAGTGAGATTATGGAGTATTTGGAGGACTGTCTTCTAAGACTGCTACACTTTTATGTAGATTTACTCTTCTTTTCCATAGGTTGTCTAGGTGTTCTGGCCTCTTTATCGTCGTATATAAATTTACCATATGAAGCCTTATGGACAGAAAACAAAGCTTCTGTTCAGTAAGCCTGGCTGAGCAACAGTCCCTAACAACTGGTCTTGTAAATGAGTTTACTGAGCATTTTATCCTTTAGCACTAGTCAAGTTACCCAGCTGCAGTTTGATGGAGCAGCAATGAGTCATCCCGACAAAATCCTACTCACATTGCAAATTTATCAAAAAGAATAATAAGCAACTATTGAAGGCTGCTGTTGTTTTATAGCAAACAATTTAACTTAGAATTAAAACTGGATAATGTTTAACCTTTCCCCTTTCTGAAAGATGCCATTGTGAATTCTTTATACTGAATTTATTTAATTAACTTTGGTAGGTTTATTTTAACATCTATTTAAGTAAAAACATTTCACATTAAACACATCAATGTTCTTAGTAACATCTTATAAAACTTTGAGTCTGAGTAGAATTGTAGCAGAGTTAACAGATGATCTCTGGTGATGCAAAGCAATTTGCTTATTATGTTTATCTTATTTACTTAAAATGAATAGTTAAGAAGTTAAAAAATCTACACACTTGAGGAGGAAGATAAGAAGGAAGAGAAATTTAAAAATCACACTGTATTATATATATGTACTCAGTTACCAAACTGATTGCAAACTCCATGTACTACAAACTCATACTAGTAAAAAAGAGTAATTCCTCAAAATATAGTATTATTCCAAAATAACTCATTAAAGAAGGTACACAAGGAGAAAAAAAATCTAAGAATGACCTTTCTCTAAATTACTTCTTCTAGCAAAATGCCAGTAGAAAAGTTGTACATTCATTCCTTAGTGTAACAAAAGAAAAAGGGAAAGTTCTAAAATGAAATGCAGATTGGGTTGTAACATTATTTTCTGGTTTCTAAGTGTATTGTTTTAATATTTTCCAAATTTGATGCTTCCTAAGATTGATGTGCAACTTTGATACAGTTTTTTCTTTTCTTCACTGTTATTATCAAATCAGTTAAATACTCAGAAGAATGATGTTTATATCCTGAAGCATTTTTCCTTTCTTTCTGAAATACAGTAATTGTATATAGGTGCACAATAGCTGTGAGAAGAATCTTTAAGCACTGTGTTGGAAATGGCTAATGTAGGTGGAAAGATAGACCATCTGCATATGAGATGAGAACAGTGTTCATTTTTCTCTACTAAGACAGACAGACAGACAGGTAGATAGATAGATGGAAACATACAGCTTCTATTCAGTATAGTGTGTAGTGGTCACAGATGCTGAAACCACAGTTCTGGGTTAGAGATACAAGCTCCTCTGTCATATTCATGTCACCTTCAGAAATTCTGACTGCCCTAGAATTTGCCATGAATATTAAAGAGATTAGTGTTCATGGAGCAGACAGAAAAGTAATTGCATACAATATGTATCATGCAAAAATATTGTCAAATTAAACCAAGTTAAGAGGCAACAAGGATCTCAAAAAGAAGTAAATAGCGAAGTGCTGTAGGAGGAAGACATAAGACCAGTAGCACTATACCAGGACTTATTTAAGCAGCTGCTGTTTCTTTACCTCAGTTCTTGTTCGCTGACACATTGTGTCTCTGCAGCAAGTGTGAAAGGTGCTTCTGAAAACGTTCAGGCCTTTGAAAGTTCTAGCATCTAAATTTAAGTGAGTCTTTTTGTATTGTAGCAAATCATTTTGTTATGTACACATTTTAGTACAGATGGCCATTTTGAGAAAGTGTAAGCAAAACTGGTTATAACAAATGAATTTTGCATTCTGGAGATTTGTTTTTCTCTCAGTATGTTATCATTTCAAGCTACATTTTTGCAAGTATATGTGACAGGTGTACTTACCAACTGTGCCTGAAAGAATTATGCTCTGAAAAAAAAAAGTCTATTACTGCAAACCTCTCGCATTGTTTTTTCTTCATGTTGAAATTTTTCTTGCATTAATTTGTTTAATTTAAAACTTATACCCTGACTACATCACAAATCATTTTTAAGGTACCCTTTAAAATTCCTGTATAATGGGCCGGAGGGTTAGCTCAGTGGTTCTGGTGCCTGCCTCGCAAGTGCAAGGTCCTGAGTTCAATCCCCAGTAACCACATACAATGCTGGGAGTGGAGACTCATGCCCACCAGCAATCAATACCACATACCACAGTGCCGGGTGTGGTGGCTCACGCCTGTAATCCCAGCACTCGGAAGGCAGAGACAGGTGGATTGCTGAGTTCAAGGCTTGCCTGGGCTACATAGTGAGCTCAGGGCCAGCCTGAACTACAAAGCGAGACCCTGTCTCAAAAAAAAAAATTCCTGTATAATAAAACAAAACAGTAATAGCTCAAAGTATCATAAATATGAGCATTTAAAAAGTGAAGTTTTCAGCAAAAAAATAAGAATTTGGTAGAATTAAATTTTGCTTTGATCTTCTCAATGGCCAAGATAAATACTAGCATTATTTACAAGATGCAGCCCAAGTTATTTAGAAATTATGACAATTTTCTTTCTTTTTCTTAAATTCCAAAAGGTTTGTATGTGTGTCTTATGTAATAAAGATGAATATCCACTATTGAGATTTTTTAAGAGTCAGAAATAAGTTTGTTACAGGCCAGTCCAGTTTTGGTCCAAGTCAAAGGTGGCCTTGCTGATATCATTTAGTGAAACTGAGATTTTTTTTTTCTTTTTTTTTTTAGTTTTGCTTTATGTTTCTGTTTTAGGAGAGCCTTAGTTAACTTGGTCTAGTTATGGTGACTTCTGTTAGGAATAAATTAGATTTTTAAATGAAATATACTTCAAAATGAGCCCTCACAACCTGCTTTAGAATTACTTGAGTAATTCATCAAAATATATGCTTCAGAACTTCACCTCAGTCTTACTCCTTTCTTTAGAATCTTTCAGAAAGGATTATTTCAGTCAAGCTCCTAAAAGGATTATTATGAATACACAAGTTGGAAAATAACTTACTCAGAATAGTAGATCTTTTTGAACGGTTCACAGGGCAATTTCATGTGCAGTTTAATGAGTAATGTGAGTTTCAAAGATTTGAAGGTCACTGTCCAATATTTTATAATGATAAGTCAATAATGTCAATTCAGGTTTTCTTATCTGAAAACAGAAGAGATTATTTTGTTTTATTCACCAGAGAGAGAATTTTCATGAGGATTATACATCACAATAAGTATAAACAGCTTTGAAAACCATAAAATGAAAATATGAGAGTCAGTTCTCATGACAACATGTAGATTCATAATCTATCTCTAATCAGGTTGTTGCATATCATAGATGCTTGAGGATCTCATTGTGTAGTTTATCCCAAGTTCTTCTTTCTGTAATACCTAAGGCAAGAGAGTAGGTCAGAGGGAGTCTGAGGACCCTTCTGCATCTGAGATAGGTCTTCAAGCACTCTTACCATCTTTTGAGGTTTTATTCACTCTTCCAGCTGCTTGTAGGGCCCATTTTTATGGCATTTAGAGTTCTACAGTTCAAATAAGGTTGGTTTGTCACCTTTACATTCCCTGTATGAGAATCCATTTTCTTACCTAAGGACCTTACCTCCTGTCTTTCTGTGTTCTAGCTTGCAAAATAGTGTTATTGCCTGCTCTATATTCTTTTGTTATGTGAGACATTTGCCTCTTTCAAAATTTCTTTACTATCATTATAAGAAGTATTAGGCAGTAGGAGGATCTGCTGATCAAATTTAACTGTGGTTAGGCTTATAAAATATAAATGCCTCTGCTAAAAAATTATCTAAAATCTTGATGCACTATTGTTGTAGAATGTTTTAAAATCTGATCTGCAGCCGGGCGTGGTGGCTCACGCCTGTAATCCCAGCACTCGGGAGGCAGAGACAGGAGGATTGCTGAGTTCGAGGCTTGCCTGGGCTACATAGTGAGCTCAGAGCCAGCCTGAACTACAAAGCAAGACCCTGTCTCAAAAAAAAAAAATCTGATCTGCATATTTAACCTTGGTTTCAAATACCAGAATCATGCAATGCACTCCAAAGCCCCTGTCTTTTCCTAATTGGTAACATTATACAAATGAACAATCACTGTTGAGAGAGGGAGCCAGGAGTAATTATTAGTTTAAAAAAGCACTGAATGGTGATCTTTGTCAGCAAAGTTCTTCTCAGTGTTTCTTAAAACTTACTTAGTTTTCGTAGAGAAGTTGAGATATCTGATAACAGATCTTTGCCGGCATGTACTGTGACAGTGATTAACCTAAGTGTGTAAACGCATAGAGGTTTTTATCAAAACTCTGTCAGAGGAGTTGGGAAATGTTAAAATTCCACAACTCTTAACAGAAAAATGGGTAATCAAGGAAAGAATAATGACATACTTGTATATTTAAATAAATTTCAAAAGATGTTGTGACAGTGCATATTATGAATAGATGTATGTCTGTGTATATTTGTACTATAAATACAATATACCACATAATACAACTGTTAGCAGACATAGATACTCTCTCTCTCATTTTTCATGGGCTTGTTGCTACCTGGTGTGTGATCAGGAAGCTTTAGCAACCTAATTTATTATTTCACTTACTCATTATTGAGTATAACTCCATTAATTGCTTAACAGGGAAGTTTAGGAACAGATGAGAAATGAAAAAAACAATGTATGCTTTATTATGGAAATTAAGATAGTCACATTTAAGATTGACAATCAGAATTTGTTCCATAGTAAAGTCATTCTCCTACTAACCTGTACCCTGGAGCATTTTGATCACTGTGACCTTTATTGGGAAATAGCATATGCCTCCTGTTCTTTAGAAGACTTCACAGTACCACTCTTATTTGTACCTGCTCGTCAGAAGCTGGCAGATCAATCAGGGTGAAGATATCAAAGCCTTGTTGCTACTTTGTTTTGGCTTAAAGCTAAATGAAGACTTTCTTTTGGGTTTATCTTGCTAGTCTTTCTCAACCATCTGTTTCAAGGGTATGTAGGCATGGTGTTGTTTCCATTGCTGTACAAAAGTGGTCTCCAGGCAAGGCTCCAAATAGTCTACTGGGCCAAATTAGCTTTTCATTGTGTATAATGTACGTGGTAATCTATGCATTCATATAGTACTGCCTCTGAGTGGCATATGTACAGTTATAGAATGACAGTTCATCCTCAAAATGTCTGTAAAGCTATTTTGTAAAATAAGAATTATTCAAAGAGAGGGGAAAAGTCTACCAGATGGGCTTCCCTGATGCTTTGGTGATGATAAGCACACAATTACTGCAGTCAGTCCTCACTTCTCCAGTAGCGAAATGCAACTCCAGGAACTTGATGCTCTGGGTTTTCTCGTTTGGCAGCTGAGTCCCTTAGCTTCTATTGCTTCTCACTCCACTTTGACCAAAGAATCATAGCTCAGCATTAATGTTACTGTGAGCTATAGTAAATCCAAGCAGTGATACAATAGCCAGTGAAAATAAAGCAGGAATATAAAGAACTTTGAGAGTTTAAATGACCTCCAAATTCAGATACATGCATGCCCATGTTCAGTAGCGATGAATTAAGATGTTAAAGTAGATTAAAGGACAGCTCCATTGCAGATTTTTCAGGTAAGCAAGTGGGGATTTCTTTAGACTGCTGTATTTACTGAGCTCTTTTTGCTGAATCCTCAACTCTTCATGACAGCCGAAATGACAATCACTGCATGACATAACTATCTACCTAGTGTACACTAGGATATGTCAGAAATATTAACCATATGGGAGACATTTCAAAAGCAAGGAAGTAAGATCAGATCATGTAGCACTTAGAAACTTCCAGAGCAGCAGTTTAAAAAATAGTTTTGGGCCACAGGGTCTACTTTGCCAGCTAACATATTGGGTTTATTATATAAAAGGGACACCATGGAGCTTTGATCCTCAGTTCACAAATACTACAATATTGCTACTTTCAAAGCTTGATGTGTGCCATATTTTGATCACTTACGACTCTTTGGGGCTTGCTATACCTTTTGTAGGTGTGACTGCACTGATCTCATCATTTACATGATCATATTTGTATTTAACTTGGAATTACAGACTTGTTTACTCTAATTCCTTATGGCTGTCATCCTCCACCCTAGCATTTACCTTACAGGGTCAGCTTGATGTCTGAAAGTCTTATGCATTTATTCTAAATATCCTTAAATGTTGTCTTTAGTTGATAGATAAACAGGATTCTGCCTCCTATGTTCTTTTGATTTGTGTAGGTCACCTATCCTAAGGACAAAACATGAGAAAAATGTACATGTTCTAGTAAAATGAATGATTATACTTGCCATTTGGTAGAAAGTGCCATGGTGTAGACAGTGGGGGCAAGTGAATTATATTCCACTATGTCAGCCCTGAGCTAAATACAACTTTATCTTCCCCACACATTGAAAGCATCTAGAGGAAATGCAAAGTAGTTTGTATTGTGCACTGAATTACTCATTAAAGTCCATTTACATCCATGAAACTCTTGTTTTAATTATCAGAGCTACTAAGCAGAGGAAGTTAGTTATCAAAGAAAGACAGAACACCACATTAGACCAATCATGCCCTTGTTATTCTTTCCAAGTTTACAGACGTATACTCAGGAGTCTTTTAAATATATTTCTGTACATATGCATTAAAATTCATGTCCCTTTACTGTGTTACAATTTCCTAACAGTGTTGCATTATTTTATCCTCTAAAAGGTTATGGGAACTAATAAATTGCTTGGGTGATAGAAGATTAAAAGAAGTATAATCAGTTAAAATGAACAGGTCATTTTGAATGAATTTTGGAATATCTTGTATAAGTTAATTTAGCTTTACAGCCAGGAGAAAAACAACCCCAAAATTTACATGGAGCACTTATTCGATATATGATATAGTACTGAACACCCTATTAAAATGCACAAATCTATCACTTCTCGGCCTTTTGGCTAAGATCAAGTGTAAAATGCACAAATCTTGTTTTTTCTTTCTTTTTTTTTTTTTTTTTTTTTTTTTTGAGACAGGGTCTCACTTTGTAGTTCAGCCTGGCCCTGAGTTCCATATGTAGCCCAGGCAAGCCTTGAACTCAGCAAGCCTCCTGCCTCTGCCTCCCGAGTGCTGGGATTACAGGCGTGAGACACCATGCTTGGCATTGTATGTGGTTATCGGGATCGAACTCAGGACCTTGCACTTGCGAGGCAGGCACCAGAACCACTGAGCTAAATCTCTGGCCCTAAAATGCTCAAATCTTAATAGTATGAAATGAAGGCAGAGGACCAAATAAATGTTCTCCATTCTAGAGTCTTTCTGATGCGAGAATACAAGCTCACAGTTTACAGCAATGTCCTTAACTTACCCTCTTCACATTAAAATTGAAGGTCTCATGGTGTGCTGAAAAAAAGTTTGGTTCAATTTCAAACTCAGCCCTTTACTCTTTATTTGTTAAAGCTCTTCCCCAGGTCCTTCATCCATAAACCCAGAAAGTGAGGGAACGCTCAAAACATTTGAAAAGTTTCTAAAGCAATTGTGAGTACAGTTCTGTGGAGCCCCACAACCATCCCCTCGACAGTCCTCATGTCTGTAACATGGAGTAGCAGTAGTGGAGATGGCAGAGCATAACCAAATTAAAAAGATACTGATGTTGAGTAGGACCTTGTTGATGAGTTGAAAATATTTGGAGTTACTTTAAAATTTTCAGAAAATAAATTTAGTTGATGATGTTCTGAAAACTAGAGTACTTTATACTTAAAGATTTACTACTGTATGCCCTAATAAAAGAAGAATTGTACTACCTACACTTGAATCACAGGAGGTAAGATCCGTCCCCAACTTTACATGGGTCACAGATGGGAACATAGAGATGTAACTCTACCTAAATCTAACCTTAATTCAAAGCTCTCATGGTTGGGTGAAAAAGCTTTCCAAACTAGGTAGAAAGGTACGTTGTTGTTGTTACATCATATAGTGATCAGCGAGGGCTGGGAGCCATAAAAGACAGTTTACTTTCCAGCGTTTAAAAAAGATAGTGGGCTGGTAATTTAGCTCAGTGGTTCTGGCACCTGCCTGGCAAGCGCAAGGTCCTGAGTTCAATCCCTGGTGACCACATACAATGCTGGGCATGGTGACTCACGCCCACTAACAATCAATACCATATACTACAATGCCGGCGTGGTGGCTCATGCCTGTAATCTCAGCACTCCGGAGGCAGAGACATGAGGATTGCTGAGTTCGAGGCTTGCCTGGGCTGCATAGTGAGCTCAGAGCCAACCTGAACTACAGGGTGAGACCCTGTTTAAAAAAAAAAAAAAAAATATATATATATATATATATATATATATATGAAAGTAGTAACATGGGTGTTACTAGCACTATGTTTCAGCAAACCTAAGTATTTTTTGTGACTTTTGTGATTGCTTGTCTTAAATTAACATTTAATACAGCAGCAATGCATGACCATAAATTATGTCAGTCATTAAGTAAATAGCATAATCTAGAATTTTGGCCACTTAGTGAAAGTCATTAGAATACCATTTCATTGATTAAAAGAGAAGTTTACCAATATATTTAATAAGAAGAGTGATATATTTACGACATGTGCATGGTAGCAGGGCACATCAGAACATGAAGCCATGCTTGCAAGAGCACTTGGGATTCTGGCTAATGACATAACAGTTGCTTTTTATTAATTAAATTTCTGTGGGTTGATTGCTGGAGGCATTATCCTGTCAGAACTCCAGTGACAAGATTCATGCAAATGTTCGAACATAATAAATTCCTTTGTCATTTTACTTTTGATTGTGTGGCTTATAATTCAATGATTCTTCTACTGAAGAAAAGGGAAGTTGTCCTTCTCTTTCCTCCTGGCTGCTGGAATCTTTATAGCATAGATTCATGACAAAGAACATGATGAGATCACAAAATAAATATCAATTGTCTTTCCATTGTCAAAGAGACCCTTGTGAGGTTATGTCTGGAAATCCTAGGGACAGTTCTGTCACAGTCTTC
>PVIC010013126.1:0-38436 GCA_004025085.1 Thryonomys swinderianus
CTTGGTTTAATGACACCACTAAAAGTATCAGTAGTTTCAATGGGAGGGGTTTTGTTTATTTATTTGTTTTTGAGACAGGATCCCTTTTGGTAGTTCAGGCTGGCCCTGGGCTCATTGTCTAGCCCAGGCAGGCCTCAAACTCAGCAATCCTCCTGCCTCTGCCTCCCAAGTGCTGAGATTACAGGTGTGAGACACTATGCCTGGCACTAACAGAAGGTTTTTGAAACCATCTATGAGAACTAAGTCCTCTGTGACTCCAACTGGTAGGATTCATATACATGTATAAGTATTGGTGTGTACATTAACTTCTTAAATCAAATTTGTTTAAAATTATTAGCCAAATCTGAAGACTATGTAACTGTTGTTTGTTGAAAGAAATGCATAAAAAAGTCAGTTATAACACATGTCATAGTTGCTAAGCATTTTATAGAAATTTTTTAAAAGTCAGTCAACATCACTGGTCACCATCCATATTCAGATGAAGATTAGTTGGACCAAGGCACACTAGAAGGAAATTTTGAAATAGAGAATATTTACTAAGAATTGTCTTAATCCTTTCAGGTCTCCACTTGTATTAAAAACTTCTTAAGTAGCCTATTTTTAATGACTAAATGAAATGGAATGTTGTTCATTTATTTGTGAATACAGAAGTTGAAAAATACATTTCTTATGAGTAAATGGGCATTTCCAGAAGTGCAACCTGACAATTTCAAGAACTATCTGGATGGTTTGTTCATCTTTCCCAGGCCCAGACCATGGCCAGGAAGGTTAGACAATTTTGATCTTAGTGTCTTACAGATAACTTTACCAGTGACTAAGAAAAGAATGAAAGACAGTTTCTCTACTAGAGGTATAGAGATCTTTTTGATGGAGTATCTATAACTTTGCCTTCTTTAAAGATAAAAAGAAGATTCATTATAAATAGTATGAAGATTAATTAAATGATGGTCAGTTTCTGCAAAGGTGTGAGCTAATGTTTGAAATTATTTAAAAGTTTTACTTGACAGTATTCTTGATTTTCTCATTAAACTTTTTTGCATAGTCAATAAAAATTAACCAAGCACTGGGCCAGAGATTTAGCTCAGTGGTTCCAGTGCCTGCCTCACAAGCGCAAGGTCCTGAATTTGATCCCTGTGACCACATACAATGCTGGGCGTGGAGACTCACGCCCACCAGCAATCAATACCACATACCACAGTGCTGGGCGTGGTGGCTCGCGCCTGTCATCCCAGCACTTGGGAGGCAGAGGCAGGAGGATTGCTGAGTTCAAGGCTTGCCTGGGCTACATAGTGAGCTCAGGGCCAGCCTGAACTACAAAGTGAGACCCTGTCTCAAAAGAAAAAAAAAAATTAACCAAGCACTATTTCCAGTATCATCGACTGCAATTTAGAAAGTCAAATTAGAGACAGTTGATACTTGTAGCTACATACTAGTAAAATATAGTTTTTTGTAAGATTCTTAACTGGATCTGTGCTTTTGTGCCTTCCATGTTTCTCTTTATGAAACTCTTTCTTCTTCCATTATTTGTCCTGGCAACCTCAGATACATACTCTGAAGCCCTCTTTGAAGGTAAGAGGAGTAACTAAAACACAAAGTTATTTTTTTAATTAGGTCCTGGATAATGTGTTGATACTTGGATGTCTGTGTGAATGTGTGTGTGTTTGTGTGTGTGTGTCCATGTGTTTTTAGAGAGATGTGCAAACATGGTGAGCGGGAGCAAGAAAATTATATTTGAGGATATTTATTCTAAAGTTGAATTAAATACTGCCACATGGGAATTAAAATACGTAATTTACTTTGTTGCAAATAAACCTGGATTAGAATATTGTCAATGTGGTTATCTCAAATAGATATTGGGATTGGAAAAGATACTTACAACACAGATGTTTTTCTATTCAGGACATTGGAAGACCCAGACTGCATATTTAGGAGTTCAAGAGAAATTCCTCATTTTTGTTAGGCATTTCAGTGTTATGACATTACGGCCTGGTTATTATTGCTACAGGGCTGAAAATATGCAAATAGACAATTTCACAGATGATAAAATCATGAGAGGCCCAGCAGTGACTGCCTCGGGCATTACCCAAGCTACCTCTTATTTCTGTCTTGTTTCCCTCAGTTGAGGAATGAAGATATTCTTATCTACTCTAGTGAGGATTAAATGAGTCACATATATTAAAATTTCAAGAGTTTTTGTACAATAATTGATAAGTGTTGACATGCTTATTAATAAAGTATAGGCATTCAAAAACTGCACTGTGGAGAATAAAGTTTAGAAGTCTTTGCTGTACCTTTCTTGATAAGTGAGGGTGAGTTGCAAGCACTTTTAAGGTCAAACAGGAGGTAACAGCATGTATCTTTAGTGCCTGGCACAGTGCCTGACCTAGAGTAGTTATTACATGTTTGTTGAATGGATAATGAGGGTGCTTGTAAAATAAGAGTGCTGTATTTATTTCTGGCTTATCAGGGTCAATGATGTCTAGGGAAGTATAGCCCTTTGTTCACTGTTTCCAGTTTCCAGTTTCCAGTTTCCCTGGGTTGTGATGTTTGAGTTTAACATGTTTGCAAATCTTACTAGCAGTTAGTGCTGTAGGGTCTAAATTGTTAGGCTTATTCTTTGAGGGAGTCATCTGCTTAGATCCTTGGTGCTGCCCTAGCTGCATTATCTGGTAGCTGTGTGGCACTGGGCAAGTTACTACACATTGTTAACCCTCATTTTCTTACATTTCCTTGTAAGGGCAATAAATGCTTAAAAGGTAAATTTTACAATAGAAAGATTTATGCTGATAGAAGATTAAAACATTTTTATTTAGCATTTAAAGATTTATTGGATTTACAAGCAATCATCTGTCCTGATAAATACATAAATATTAGTGTTCAATAACTTAATAAATATTCTATAGATTACTAGGGTACTTGAATTAGATAACTTCAGGAACAGTTCAAAACATGTTCCTAAAACTTGTCAGTCAATTAATAAGTGATAGTAGGAAAATTAATACAGATATAAAACTTTATATATGGTCTCTTCATTTACCTTATTTATTCACTTAGAAAGATGTATTAAAACTGCTCAATAAAGCATATTGGAGCACCAGCCCTTTTCACTCAGCATCTTGAGTGCTGCAAGGATTTCAAAATCAGTGGTGACAATGGAAGGAAAAGGCTGAAATCTAGAGTATAAACACCTTCCTTTCAAATCGGGCAGGGATTTTAATTGGATTTAGATAGTGGATGACAGAGTGCCCTTGCTAAGACCTGGTGAGGGGCAAAGAGAGTAGCTTTGCTCTCACAAAAATTTTGTACTCTCTTAATTAAATAACCAACCATGCACATAAAGCCTGGAAAGCATGCCTTCATCAACAGAGACATCACCATTGCCATCCATTGGGAACATGTCTTTACATTATGGATACCGTGGACCTGAAGCTTTTGTGAGATCTGTCACGATGGTTTTATGTTATATGTACAAACTCCACAGGGTTTAAAACTCTCATTCATTAATGGTGTGTTTTAGAAATGGTATGTGTTAGTATTTTTGATGCTGAAACTTCTTGCCTGTGAGTCTCAGGATCTAAAAAGAGTGATGTACAAAATGATGCTCTTTACTCTCTCAACTGTGGTGAAATCAATGTTTCATTGCATGTCACACACGTTTTGCATAAAAATTTTAAGATATAATTAACAGGTTGTGGAATTTACCTATAAAATATACCGGTCAGTGGTTAATACATTATGAGTACAGGACGTGTACAATCATCATTATAATCAATTTTAAGATATTTAATCATCTGTAAAAGAAATCCTATACCTTTTACTGCCTAAAAATTTCCATATTTTTAAAATTGTAACTACTGTACTCTTACTCCCTAATCCTTTCCTTCCCTAGCCACTACTATATAGATTTCTCTTCTGGATCTTTGATGTAAATGCAGTGATGCAAAAGGGAGTTTTAGGATTTACTTTTGTGCCTTAGCACATGTTCAGGCTTCTCGGTAATCCTTTAATGCTCAAATATAAAGTTACATATTTACATCAAACTCTACCTAGACTATACCTCAAAGTTACGTACATTAATTTTAAAATAAATGTTGCAGTGTCTGGGCCAGATGTTGTGAGCCAGAGTTGAAGATAAATAACAGTCAGGGACTCCTTCAGTTTAAGATTTTGCAGAATTCTATCTTTGGAATAATATTTTCAAATTACTTGTTCTATTGTTTTCAGTGGGACAGATAGCAATATATATATATATATATATATATATATATATATTCATATGTTTCAAAGCACATATTCATTGTGGAGCTGTTTACCTCTAGCTAAATAACAAATGCATCTACTCACATGATTGCAACTTCTTAAGCATAAAGTAAGCAGAATCTTTAGCACTGTGTATGAAGTGAAAGCTTAAATCTGCAATTTCAGCAATGCCATTTGCCCCCTTCATCTCTAGAGAGGTCTGAAAATCTACTTAATGCTTACTATTTCTGATCAAAGCCTTCCATATTAAAATATGACAGTTTCATAGAATGCAACCCACTCATAAACTTTCAACCTTCAAGTTGACCTTGTTAGCAATAGACACAAGTAAACTATTAAGATTAAAGTACTAAAGAAAGTTGGGAAGAACAAATCTAAGTTTGCCACCCTCACAACTGTTGATATTCTATCTAGAAAATGTTGAAAAAAACCCACGATTTTGGGATTTTATCGAGAACAAAAAGCCTTAGTGTAGGGGATTTGGAAAATCTCCAAGTGGACTTTGCTTCACAGTTTGCCTTCGGCTGGCCAAGTTCAAGGCTTAGTATGAAGGAGGCAAATGCAAGTGTAATAGTGTTAATTTCCCAGAGGTAAGACTGGAGAGGCTGAAACTCAGTGACAGAAGATAAGGTCAGATGTTCTAATAGTGTGTAGGTTTTAGGATTTGACGGAGTTACTGCTGAGCTCAGATTGTTTATCACTGACACAGAAATAGCAAGTTAAAAGGTGAAACATTCTATTCATCAGCTTAATTTGTGTGAACCCAGTCAACTTGATTGTTATTTCCCCCTTTATGTTAGAATATTATTTTAGTGTTATGTAGATTCAGGTTGAATTACCAGTCAATTTGAAACAATTGTGTCCAATGACTATTCACTGGTCATTCATTGGTAACAAGTATAAAAACTTTCCAGTTAATGTAACTTTAAGTTCAAGCACTGTAATTTCATAACCAGCAAAATGTTGCTTATTTCAACTATTGAGACATATTCAAAGTAATACATTTTCTCTTCTAGAAAAATCTCTTTCTTATAACCTCTGAATTAACTGCCCATCCTTTGTTTATTCATTTAATTTCAGCAGAACTGTTCTCTGAAAAAATCTCTAGTAATGCACCCTAGAAAAGAATCCATCAAAATCATTTATATGCTAGTCACATTTGGTATTTCTCCGGATGCACATTTTGTTAATCAATTTAGAAATGCATCATTTGAAAGTGGCTCTTCAAAAACTTTTCATGTTTACCATGATTTTCATTTTGTCCTAATGAATGACTGCATTTCTGCACAGTAATAAGTATTATAAGGTCCTTATCCAAAACAATCAACATGTGTTCAGAGCAGTTAGACTTTTTAAGGTTTTAGGGCACAGTTGTAAAAGGCTTTTCCATGAATGATTGATAATATACAATTTTAATGTTACATAAAATCAGATAAAGTAATTTAAAACCTTTTCTCTAACTAGATATTTGGTACTAAGACTTAGGAAGATTCCAATTATTATTTTTAAAAAATTGAGTCTTTATTGTACATTATACATACACATCATGATCACACACAACGTTAAGACTTTGTACCAGTATATGACACAATTTAATTCTCATCCCCCCCACCTTACAAACCCTGGCCCATATATACATAAGCTTTTCTTTTGTTTTGGATTTTTTTTTTTACATGGGGCCTTGCTTTGTACTTCAGGTTGGCCCTGAGCTCACTATGTAGCCCAGGCAAGTCTCGAACTCAGCAATCCTCCTGCCTCTGCCTCCCACGTGTGGGGACTACAGGCATGAGCCACCACACCCAGCTGTTTCCTTTGTTTTAATTAACATCATATTTTTTTCTTCCCCTTGTTACTTTACACCCCACTGACTGCAGTTATTTTTAAGGTAAAAATCCCTTATTTGTTTGGGACAAATATATTAACCTGAAAACTGAAGCTCCAAGATAGAGATATGGTAACATACTTTTCTTTATCATTTTACGTTTTTATATTGAATGCTCTTATTCCTTACTTTCATGGAAACAAAATACAGAATTTTAGCTACTCTCACTGGAAAGAGAACATCACACAAATACTCTGTAAATATGGAGAAGTTATAGCATGGATTTGAAAGATTGTCTTCACCTACCTTTCTGAAGCTCAGCTCTGTTCTCATTGGTAGGAAATCAGGATTTAATGTTCACATTCACCAGGACATCAGTAGTCACTAATTAATGAACTATTGAGGTACTACAGAGGTAGAAAATATCTGTCTGTCTGTCTATCCTTCATCTATCATCTGTCTATTTCAACCATAATTTTATTCAGGGAAGGCAACAAAATCAGATTTCTTCTCTGTTTCTGATTTGAGCACTATTCAGTTATAAATAAATAAGACTATGTGGAGCTTTATGTGTAATTGGTTGGACAGAGAACTTCATTTTTGCTTTGCGCCTTCCCAGTCAGACCCCTCTGAAAAGTGCTTTGAAAGATAAACTCACTGAGCAGACTTATTTAATGAAAAACTAGGTTGGAATATTTGCATATTGCTCTCACAGTTTTGCATGATAAGTGCGAATAGTCTTTATCTGTTTTACCAATATGTTATTTTCTCTAATTTGAAATTAAAATTCCCAAGAGTATCTGAAATGCTACATTAAAACCCTACTTGTTATGAAATAATAGTCAATTACATCAGGTGCTACTTTTTTTTTTGAAACAGGGTTTTGCTTTGTAGTTCAGGCTGGCCCTGAGCTCACTATGTAGCCCAGGAAAGCCTAGAACTCAGCAGTCCTCCTGCCTCTGCCTCCTGAGTGCTGGTATTACAGGCATGAGCTACCAAGCCCGGCATCTGTGGTATGTAGTACTGAATGCTGGTGGGCGTGGGCCGGGGATCAAACCAGTGACCTTGTGCTTGCTAAGCAAGCACTGGAACCACTGAGCTAAATCTCTAGGCTTCTGGTGCTACTCTTGTTGAGCTATAGTGATCAGGTCACAATTTGAAAAAGAAAAAATAAATGACTAACTTGACTGGGTGCTAGAGAAATATAGTGATAAATAATAAAAACCTCATTCTCTGCAATATCCTTTAAATCATAGCACAAATACATTCTGAAAATTAATCTGTGATTTGGTATTAGTAGAAGATGATTTGTTTCATATAAATGTATTTATCCTATAAGTTATATTGTTATATATTTATATTTCATTATAATATTAATTATATTTACATTTTTATAAATTGAGGATCCTGTGTCAAAACTTACAGGATATCTTATCTCTTTTGTTCCCTTCTTTGACCCTAATTGAAAGTGAAAATTACTTGCAGTAGATTTTTCTTTTGCAAAAGAAGGAAAATATTTATGAACTTGGTGTTTATCTCCTTGGAGAGGTGTTACTCTGAAGACAGCATTCCACACACACACTCTGTAGACTTCTCCCTTTCAAAGGTTGTAAAAGGCAAGGTCGGGAGACGCCCAGGAACACCCTGATTGCACCTTTCAGGGTGACTGATTTCACGCCTCCTCCACACTTGAACTCAAAACCACAGTACATAGTGAATATGAAAGTAAAACATTTTTGGTTCTTTTTTATTTAAACTTTGTTTAACTAGTTTTTATTTTGAAGCTCTATGAAAACAAATTTACAGATATATTAACAATTAAAAGAAGGAATTGTATCCCACTCAGAGCTACGGGATTCATCAGTACTTGTGTTTTTGTGGGCCTCTCTTTCTTCCTCCACCCCTCGCTGTTCTAGTTTTCTTTACATTTCCTTTTCTTTGCTTTCTGCCATCATTATCTCTGGAGAATCAAATCAGTAAGAAAGAAAAAGTAGAGTTTCAAACAGAACAGTATGGAGAAGAAAGTGGGACGATCAGGAAAATCATGGAATTGTGCTCAGTAAAAGTATTATGCTCAGTGAAAGTAATAATGATAATGCCATCTACTTTACCACAAATGACAGCAAGAAACTTGCAAGTATTGTCATCATTTGATGCGAATTGCAATCTCTGTTATAAGGGTTGGTACCTTAATTTTGAAAAGGCAAAAATCAGAATAATAGAAGTAATGAAGGACGTCACGAGTATTGCATTGGTGAACTCATGAAATGCAACTTGAGTCCGTGTATTGCTGCTTTGTTGTCTGTTTTTTCTATCTGAGTAATCATTGAAAAGAAAAGTGTATAAAAAGGCAAATGGAGAATAAAGACAAAAGATTTTAGAGACAAGAAATAGCAAAGAGAAAATTTTTAATAATCCAAGATGCATTATAGGGCAAATCAAATGAAATGGTTGAGGTGGGAGAAGAAAAGAGAAACAGGTTTGTTTGTGGCCCAAGATTTTGCTTAGGTAACTGCCTCAGTTTGCTATTCGATCTGAAGATAAACTCTTGGTTATGGGTTCTGGCTCATTTCTTCACTTCCACTGAAGTATTTAAGGCCCTTCAATGCTAAAAACTAAATTAGCATCCCTTTCTTTTCTTGCTCTGGCCCATAGATGGCTTCCACCCAGTACGCTCTTGAAGGAAGGTCAGGTACATGACCGTGACAATGACATGATCTCTTTGCCAGTATGTGTAGCAGCAGGGTCCTGTGAGAGGGTGGGATTAAATCTCAGATGTCACAATTTAAGAATAACTACCCTAAGGAGATTAATATTTAGGGGAAATCAATGACCTCCAAAATACCTCTGCTTAAGGATATGCTTCAGGATCAGGTTCAACTAGGGTGCAGAGCCAGAAAACTACTTTTACATTACCTAGTGGTGTGTGTGTGTGTGTGTGTGTGTGTGTGTGTGTGTGTGTGTGTGAGAGAGAGAGAGAGAGAGAGAGAGAGAGAGAGAGAGAGAGAGAGAGAGAGAGAGGGAGGGAGGGAGGGAGGGAGGGAGGGAGTGGGAGGAGAGAACATGTGGAATATGGTAGTGGGGATTGTACCTAGTGCTTTCACAGTGAGTTATACCCACAAACATTTTTTTTTTAATTTGTAGTGACAGTCTTAAAAGTCACCAAATTGCTCAGGATCAGCTTAAACTTGGGATACTTCTGCCTCAGCTTCCCAGAGTGTGGGCAGGGATTGCAGTCATGGACAAAACGCCCAGTGTGAACATGTTAACTTTTTAACTCAAGTATCTGCTATATTACTGGTATTACTGTGTTTTTCCTATATAGATACTTTTTATAGGTCACTGTGGCTTTTAAAGTTCTTTAAAGCATGGAATCTTTTCCAGTAGACCAAGACCTAAATACATAGAAATACTTTCTGTGACCTCTTTGCTTGACTGAGTCATGTACTATGTATTTCTGATATTTTGCATAACATGAGAGAAAACGACTGACTTTGGTTATCAATGAATCCATAGTGACCACCACCAGGTGATGAATGGGGTAAAAGAGCATCAATTCCACACAGTACAGTGGACTACGATATACAGGCTTGCAAACTCTAAAGGAGAATATAAAGCCAGAGTGCCATGCTTCGAGGGACTACTTATGAATTAGATAGTAACACTAGTACAACTGGCGAGTTGCAGATCTCCTCAGCCCAACCTGACGGAGAGGATGATGTGGTGCATAGCTGGTGTCCTCCAAGGGCCTCATGCGCTCACCCACAGGGCTTTCGTAAGAGGACCAATCCATGGAGGCCCTAGAGCTAATTGGCTTTCCAGGGATGCGGGTCTGTTTGGAAAAGCGAAGTCAGGGCCAAGTGTGCTGGAAGAATGCATCTCTCTCCCCTGCTTTCTCCAGCCTCTGCCCCTGAGCAGCTCGCCCTCTGCCCTGTGTCTCTGCTGTGCTGTTTCTTCTTCAGAGCCAGTGGACCATGGGCTGAAATGGGAGCCAAATCGAATCTCTCCTCCTTTACACTAGAGGTGTCAAATATTCTGTCCCAGTGAAGAGTTACTGAGGCAAAGTCTGGGCAAGGGAACTGGGTGCTGGCTCCAGGCTCTGCTGTTTTCCTTATGGAGTCAAATCCCAACAAGAACACAGATGGCAACTACTGATTAAGCAGAGAAGCCAGGGTGCTTTGCCATGGAAACCTAGAGACATTTATAGAGGGATATAAAGCAATTTGTTATGTCTGTTCATTTCATACATACACATACCTATTCTCGTATGAGTCAATAGTCTGTAGTTTGTTACTCATGTTTAGAGAGCTTCATGGAATACCTGAGGGTGTGACACACTTCCTCCCTTAGTTCCTTCTGCTCTCAGTCATAGCTGTCATAGCCAATCACATCTAAGTGGCTTTGAATGGGCCTAATATATGCTTGTGAGACATAAACATGGTCACAGATGACCAAAGTTTGACTCTCCATATCTACCATATTTTTCTTGCACTGGGTGACTATTTTCACTCATGTCTTTACCTCCAACTTAATTGTGAGCCCCAGTGGGTAGCACCTCATCTTTACTTCTATTTTCTTTTCTGTCTCAAACTCCCCACCCCTGTCTAGAATGTTAGTTCCATTATGGGAGGAACACAGCTACTTTATGTTCTCAGTGTCCATTATGTTATATGGTGCATGAGTAGATCTGCCGTAAGTAATAAGCCATTGTCTCTGGAGCTTATTTTCATGTTCCTTATATTAATTTCTAAGCTGCCCAAGGTATATTTATCAATCATCTACTTCTCTTCATGTTGTATTTGCTTCTCTAGAAAGGAAGTTTTTTCTTGTTTTTGGAAAGATTTCCTAATATGTTTGTTTCATTTTAACTTTTGATGTATACAGATAGGCCCCATCACCTCCACCTTGTACCATTCAGACTTGTGGAAGCCTTCCATATTTAATTCATGAAGATATTTGATAAGCTGTTAGTCAAGAGCTGAAATCTAAAATCCTAGGATCAGAAAAGCTGTAAAGAATATTATGACAGATGAGCAGTTGACTATATTTGGGAGAGTTGTAAAGTAGGATTATTTCTCTTCCTCCTTTTCCTCTCCCTAATGCCCACACCATCCTGAATTTCTTCCAAAGACACACTAAGGCCATTTTAACATGGACTGTGCCCTGGAGCTTGCCTGTCACTGAATGCACTTCTGCCATTTGGGATGTAAATTAGTTACAAATGCATAATGCAAATCTCAGTGGGATTTTTCCACTTAGCACCTAAGACATCTGTTGCCTTATTTCTTTGCTGCTTTCATTTCATGCTTAGGTCTTTGTGGCTATTTTCTTCTCTTGTAACATAAATACATTGTATTCCACTTTGTCCCAGCATCTTGCCAGCTGAGTCCAGACTGTATGCTCCGTGCCTTTGGTTGAAATTTCTTTTAGCTTCTCACTTTGTAGGCAGGTTACACTTTTCCTAATTGCTCTCTTTCCAAGGGTTTTATTACCATAGGACAGTTTGAATAAAGAGTGCCTATTGCCTGCCAGTTACTACCTTCAAGAACTGGTTGTGACTCTTCTATAACAGTAGCAGCAAGGAACACAGCTAGGTGAGGTGTGCCTGTGATAGGGATTGGGCCTTACGAGGTAGGGCAGACATTTCAGGCATCAGACAGATGCTTAAAAATGATCATGCCATTCATTAGTGATCTAATTACAACAAACAGCTTTAGTTTTCTGTGACCCTCAGGATGAAATCAGCCATTTCACTTTTTTAATTTTCTGCCCTATCAGTTGATAGAGGTCAAAGATCAGTAGCACTGAGGATTCTGCACTTAGCTTGGTTCTGTTAACTCAGTTGAACATTTAACGCAATTACACATTTTTCTTACATGTGGCATTACTGAAGTTATTCAAGATTTACCTAAGTATGGACAAATTCTAGACTTTGTAATACATTAAAAATGGACATTCTACTGAGAATGTAATGATGAGTTTATAGATATCTTTGTTGGAATTTTTATTTACTTCATTTTCTGTGACACAGGCAGTAGCCTTGAGAGAGCTAAAATAATTTTTTGGGGGGGAATGCTAATAAAACTTTATTGTTGTTTTTGTTTAGTTTTGTTTTTGTTTTTAAATGGGGAGGAGGAAAGGAACAAACTTTTATCCTGGGTAAGAAAGAACAAGAAGCAGCTGGGGATTTACCTCAAGTGGTACTGTGCCTACCTTGAAAGCAGAAGGGCCTGAGTTCAATCCCTGGAAAAAAAAAAAAAAAAAAAAAAAAAAAAAAAAAAAAAAAAAAAAAAAAAAAACAAGGACAGAAAGCCATAAACAGCCTGAATGGTAATATATACATCCACTTTTAATAATTGTTTGTTATGGTGAAACACCATGTGAAAGGCTTTTGAAAAGAAAACATACTTAGTTTTCACCAAACAATTCCATCTGCAGGATAATTCTCTGGTTCTGTGAATCAACTGGAAATGGAAAAACTACTTGAATAACAAGGGCTATTGCAAATTAGTTGGTAAATTTCAACAAGAATTTCTTTGGTTAAAAAAAGAATCAGTATGACAATAAATTCAACTCTAAGCTTTTGACCTGAGATGTATTAGAAGGTAGCGGGTTTTTTTTTTTTTTTTTGCTTTTTTTGGAGACAGGGTCTCGCTTTGTAGTTCAGGCTGGCCCTGAGCTCACTATGGTGCCCAGGCAAGCCACCGCGAACTCAGCAATCCTCCTGTCCCTGCCTCCCGAGTGCTGGGATTTCAGGCGTGAGCCACCACGTCAGGCATTGTGGTATGCGGTGTTGATTGCTGGTGGGCGTGTCTCCACGCCCAGCATTATTTGTGGTTACCGGGGATCGAACTCAGGTCCTTGGCTTGCGAGGCAGGCGCCAGAACCACTGAGCTAACCCTCCGGCCCGAAGATAGCGTTTTTAAGCCATGAGAAAAAAATAAATCTTTTTCCTAATTATTTGTTAATTATTTTCCTGCTTTATGTAGCTACTGTATCCTCAAAATAAGAGTTTAGGGCCGGAGGGTTAGCTCAGTGGTTCCGGCGCCTGCCTCGCAAGCACAAGGACCTGAGTTCGATCCCCAGTAACCACATATAATGCTGGGCATGGAGACACGCCCACCAACAATCAACACCGCATACCACAATGCCAGACTTGGTGGCTCACGCCTGAAATCCCAGCACTTGGGAGGCAGGGACAGGAGGATGGCTGAGTTTGTGACGGCTTGCCTGGGCACCATAGTGAGCTCAGGGCCAGCCTGAACTACAAAGCAAGACCCTGTCTCCAAAAATTAAATAAATAAATAAATACATACATACATACATACATACATACATACATACATACATACATACATAAAATAAGAGTGTAAACTTTATACCCGGAGGAACCTGTCAGATTGCTTTCTGGCAGCCCCTTCACCCCGAATGCTGCTGCACCATGCTCAGTGACTGTGAAGGAATGAATGAATGACTCGGAATTACACGTGTTCTACACTTCAAAGTGCTACCCATTTGTTCACTGAGAGAGGTTCTTCAGCCTCCCAAGGCTGAACAGAGGTGGTGTCCCTGCTTTTTTCCTCGCAAGAAAACCAATATTGCTAACATCGCCAAAACCATCTTGACAAGATCTTAACATATAACTTATTCTTCTAAAAATCTGTGGATTTCACAATGAATGTTTTTCTCTCTGCAGAAACTGGTTATAATGGACTTCTGAGAAAGACATTAACTAGCATGGTAAACTCTAAGTGGGACTATCCTTTCTGGTTCTTAGACCTTTCACATGCAAAATGAGATGGTGATTAATAAGAATCCTAAGATTACTTCTAGAAGTAATATCCTATGATTATTTTCTCAGAATTTGGTAATTTCTGCTGTATTTCTCTTCTACTTCAACAGACTGCAAAACACAAGGTAAAAAACATAGAGATTATAAAACATGAGCAATATAAATTAAGCACTTCAAAGCTCCACCAAAGTATAATGAAAATAAAATGCACAAGCAGATGTGTATTTGAAAAAAAAAGAGATCACCTTCCTTATTGTTTCTTGAAGGTTTTTTTTTTTTTTAAATCACAAAGACTTGCTGGCAAAAATGAATGAGTAAACCTAGAAGTCTCCTTGTACCCAGAGCTGAAGACCATTATGGTGATTAACTAAAGGGCCCTTTCCCCAGATGATGACACATGCTCTGGTGGACTATCAGTTTGCTTTAAACCTAATAGCAATCTTAAAAAAATATAAAAGAATGCTTTGTTATTTAGATACAATTCGATGATTAAAAAAATGGGAAAGCTGATGTAGATAGATAGGTGCTGGGGAGTTGTAGGGTGGGCTGGGGAATGAGAAAAAAATGAGAAATATGTCACTGGCATAAATTTTCAATGTCGATTGTGATCATGATGTGCATATAAAATGCACCAATAAAATCGATCAAAAAATAAGTAACATTAATTTAAGGCATAACTCTATTATCTATATTATCATCAACCAAAAAAATGTTTGTGTTTTAATGAATGTGGTTTTATAATCTTCATTTTTGTTCATTAAATTAGTCATTTTTCATGTCATTGTGTATTTTTCAAATTATTTATTAGCTAAAAGGACCAACCCCAAAATGTATTGAAATTGCCTCCTGTTTTTAACATAGTTGATTAAAATTTATAATGCATGTTAATGATTATCTGGCATGCACTTTGCACATGGTCCATAGAAGCCATTGGATGTGATTAACATTGTTTTTTCCTAAAGTAACTGACATTTCATGGGAGGAAGAAAATTTAAAAATAAGTGAGAGGACAGATTACAACACTACTCTCAGTATGATCGTTCAGCTGCAGTGGTTGTGGGGATTTAGTTTATGTACTTACCGCTAATTGCATCACTGATTTATACACATTAATACTGTTTTGTTAAGTTAATAATCAGCATTAAAATTAATTCCAGGTAAATGTGTAAAGGAAAAATACAGTAATGAGTAAATACAATTGAAAGAAAATGTAGATGCCCAGTTTTCTCTTTGTGGGGAGAGGATATTCTAGGATTACAAATACTAAATGTAACAAATCCTGACCTAAAACTTATTTATCTACTTTAAAATTCCTAATTTAGTTATTAAAAACACCAAAGTAGAATATTTTCAGTAAATTGTATATGTATTGTATATTATTGTAAATTGTATATGTATTGTATATTATTCAAAATATGTAAGTGTTCTTATAATTTTAGTATATGTGTTCTTATAATTTTAGTATATGTGCTGCTGAAGTGAGCACAAAAGTGTTCTTATAATTAATATTTTTATTTAATATGAAAAGAAATATAAAACTATTAAACAAAGAAATACAAATTTAAGATGAATATTAACATCACTTACTTCCTTTATCAAATGCACATCAGTATGAGAAGAAAAATAGCAAGAAAAATGTGCTGTGTTGGCAAATTTTCAAGAACAATTTTTTTTTTTTTGAGACAGGGTCTCTTTGTAGTTTAGGCTAGCCCTGAGCTCACTGTGTAGCCCAGGCAAGCCTTGAACTCAGCAGTCCTCCTGCCTCTGCTTCCCTAGTGCTGGAATTACAGGCATGAGCCATCACACCTGGCATTGTGGTACTGGTAGTGATTGCTGTTGGGCATGAGTCACCAAGCCTTGTATATGGTTACCAGGGATTAAACGAGGGACCTTTTGCTTGCCAGGCAGGGACCTAAACCCCTGAACTAAATCTCCAGCCCAGAGAAAACTTTTTAATATGATTATAAATGTACACATTTTCTCACTATGGCAATTTGTTAGTGTCTGGAGATCTTCCCCAAAGCCTTGTGGTCATAGTTGGGCCTTTTCAGAGATGGCTAGACTGAGACTGTGAGATGTGTGATGAAGGTTGTGTGATTAGGACATTAGTAAGTTAATAAATTAGAACTCTGACCGGTTTGACTTCCTTCTGGGTAGGAGTAAGGGCACCTTGCCCTGTATGAGTGCTATCCACCCTAAGGGCAGACAGCCTGGGCAGTATAGTGTCTCTTAAAGGCCCCCGTGTTTGGTGTCTTCTGCCTTTTCTCTTCTGTTTGCCACGAACTGATTTTCCTGTGCAGCATCCCTCTGAAACCTTGACAAACCATAACTGTACTAAACCTTTCTTTCTTTAACTTTTTTTTTTTTTTTTGCTTTTTTTTTTTGGAGACAGGGTTTCGCTTTGTAGTTCAGGCTGGCCCTGAGCTCACTATGGAGCCCAGGCAAGCTGCCGCGAACTCAGCAATCCTCCTGTCTCTACCTCCCGAGTGCTGGGATGACAGATGTGAGACACCACGTCTGGCATTGTGATATGCGGTGTTGATTATTGGTGGGCGTGTCTCCACGCCCAGCATTGTATGTGGTTACAGGGGATCGAACTTAGGTCCTTGTGCTTGCGAGGCAGGCGCGGAAACCACTGAGCTAACCCTCCGGCCCCGTCTTTCTTTAACTTTTTATGTGGGATACTTTGTCTCTGCAATGAGAAAAGTAACTAAGACAGTATATATGGAGAGCTATAAAATATCTTCTAACTTTACAATTGATGTTCGTTATTGAATACACAGTGTACACAACAAAGTTTAATGAGTGAATAGATGTGTTAGAAGATTAACAGGGGCTCTCTTCAGTGTCACAGTGAAAGATGGCATTTATTTTTCACTTAAACTTTTTCTGTATACTAAATACTTGGTAACCATATATGTATTAATAATTAGAAAGCATCAAAAATAATATAAAATTCAGGAACATTTCTCATCCACAGATTACTTAAGTGCAATAAATTCATAAATGAATCTTGAGTTTGGCTCTTGTATTTAAAGCAAACAGAATAATGAAAGCTTGAACTTCACTTATATGATTTGATAATTAAAAGTTGATGAACAGACTCACTCAAATATAAATTACAGAATATTTCTGATACTCCATGCTGAAAGATCACATACATACAAATATGTTCTTCCTTTTGAGTTGTAAATGAACACTCTGAAAATGAGTTTCACATGAAGTTCATTTTACTGGGATTTGTTGAGATTTTGGGTAGTATGTAGGATATTATCTGTCTTAATGAGAATAGTGATTTATTTATTCTTCTCAACCATAGTTCCAGTGGCTTCTTTGAATTATAAAATTGTTTGAGTATAAAGAATGAAAAAGAAGAATGTGGTTGGGGAAAGTAATGAGGAAAAGAATAAATATTGTCTGAAAAGGAAAAGAAAGCACATATATGGATGGGAGATTCTGGGATGGGTAGGGATATGGGTAAAATTGAGAATTAATTCATGTCATATACTGGTACAAATTTTCCAATGTTGAGTGTGATTGTGAGCTGTATGTAAAATGTACCAATAAAGAATTTGATTGAAAAAAGAAAGAATGGAAGAAAAGCATTTACTTAGCAATATACTTGTTTAGAAGCATTTCCTTAATGATTTGGGAAAAATTATTCTTTTCCTAATCACTGTAGTACAATTTTTCATTGCATGGTATGTTTTATCAGGAATAATTTAAGACAGACTGTATTGCTAATCTTCTCTGAATTTTAGTCACGAAGAGATCATGGATTTTATGTACTAATAAAATTAATTTTTTTGCAGTGTAGACATGTGTGATTTTAACAAGTCATATAAAAATTTCTAATGTTTTTACTACCTTAACAACAACATTTTAATAGTGTAATATTTCTGTTAACATCATCATATATTCTTCTTTTATAGAGAATGTCTCATTTAATTCTTGACATAGGCCTATGATTCAGGTTAGGTTATATTTCATATTTTATAGTGTATACATGGAGACACAGTAGGTTAAATAGAATTTCCAAGGTTATATAGTAAGTGGGATTTTAAAGGGTTAGTTCTAGAGATTCATACTGTGGTAGTCAAGGTTATTTGTGTAAACTTTGCTGGCTCAAGTGCCACAGAGATGGGTAATAGCATACTTTTGGGTGTGTTTGAATAGAAGTAACTTAGTGTATTGTACCTGGTTCCTGGCCTCCACTTCTATGGATCTGTTTTCTCCATTCTGCTTCAGGCCATATTGAACTAATTATCTTTGTTCAGCCACAGTTTTCTACCATGATGTTTTGGCATTGGTGCCAACTGAATCTCCCTAATGATGGACAGAGTCTCCTGAAAATGTGAATCAAATTAATCTGCTCCTCCTTTAAGTTGTCTAGTATTTTCAGGTACTATTTTCCTAGTATAAGAAAGCTGACCAATATAGAAGTGACAATGTAGGCTGAAAGTCTTTGAAAATTGAGGGTGAAGTTTAGAAAAGCATGGAGATGGAGGGTGGAGAAACCTGAGAATGTTATAACAGAAGTCTACTGTGTGATTCTGGTCAGAGCTCAGAAGACTAAAATGTGAGAGTGTAGACAGTAAAAGTTCAGGGGATTTCAGGTGAAAAAAAACTTGCATTGGGAATTGGATTATAGACCATATGTGTTACATTTTCTACATTTGTCCTTATACTGAGACTTTTTGGTGAGTGAAATTATCAAGAGTGGACTGATTGGTCTTGCAAGGGAAAATTCATAGCAGCCTGACGTTCTAACTATAGTATGGGTACCACTGAATGTTTTCATTTAAATTTTACAGTAAGAATTGGGGCCAATGAATATAGCATAAATATTAAAAAAAACTTAAATTTTGGCTCAAAAAAGATGATATAGGGCCAAAGGTTATGTAGTTCTTGAAGAGATTAGCACAATTAAAAGAAACCTAGTACTCTGTACAGTGACAAGGCATTTTAGGCGTCAGAAAAACTCCATTAATCACGGTCTAAGATATGAAAAAAATATAAAACTCTGACTTGGGAGACCATGGCGCTGTTGGTTTAGAGGATAGCCCTTGGGGGGAGTACTCATTACACTGTAGTCAGCCACCCAGCCACTCGGAGGCTGCTATAGCCATGGTTCAAGCGAATCAGATATTGTCCTTCTTAGAGGCAGACCTTGAAATCTTCCATGTAATTCTAGTTTTATCATCATGCAAAAAGCAACATATGTGAAGTTACAGAAACTTATATTCAGATTTCCAAGACTAATTCAGTGAGGCAAGGAGCCCTTAAGGGTATAGTTTAAGATGTAGAATGAAGAAAATGTTTAGTACACAGTCCAGGGCTTAGCAGATGCCAGGATGTGGACCATTTCCCTAGGAAAAACTGCTGGCACTGAATGGAGCCTGAGATAGAAGGCCTGTGGGCTGCAACCAGGAAAACAGTACATGTTGGGCAGCTGAACTCTGCTGTAACTCATATTTGATCACTGTGTTCTGGATGCTAGACTTGGACCTAATGGCCTGACTGATCTCTGTTTGACTTAGGTCTTGCTTTGGTAAGGATTTCTATGATTATTTCTACGCTGTTTTTATTATGGGAATGAGTCCCTTGTGCCATTATATGCTAAGATTATGAAGTTTTATTTTGACTTTGAATTTCACAATTAAGAGTTTCCTTGAGGCTCAGAACAAACTTGGACTTTTGAAAAGTGCTGGAACTAGTTAGGCTTTGAGAAAGTCATTATTGAGTTCCTGGTTGTGCATGGGATAGATGTAATATCTTAGGCAAAATGAGGAATTTGATATTGTCATTATTTGCAGATTATTATTTAATGATATGGAAAGATGGATGATAGATAGATGATAGATGGATAGCTAGATGATTGATACATAATTAGATATTGACAAGGGGTAGAATGTGGTTGTGAAGCTTAATTCTTTCAATTTCATTAGCTTTGAGCTACTTAGGGGCATGGTTAACCATGCTTCTGAATGTGTGTGGCTGGCTCAGGAAGGCTGCATTGTGTCATAACCCCACTGTGTCATTTCCTCTTTGGGTGTGTTTCCTGGTTTTGCTTCCCAGCTACCATGAACTAAGCATATTTTTCTTTCCATATCTTTCTGTCTTGCACTTTCTGCTTTGGAGCTCTGTGATCATGGAATGAATTCCCTGAAACCATGACCCAAATGAAACCTCTTTTTCATTAAGCTGTGAACATTAGCTATTGTGTCCCAGTATCGGAAAGCTGACTCATCTATTTATGTTTACTTGTGCCAAAGTACTACCTCTGATCTAGTGCCATAAGTTTTAGTAGAACTACCTCTGCTGGAGCAGAAGAAAACATCACGTGGATCCTCAAGAGACAGAAAAGAATAAAGCAGAATGAGAGATCATAGCAAGGGAGAAACTTGGAAGTAATGACATTATTAGGAAACAGAATTTTATATCAATCAGAGAAGAAGGAGAATGTGAGATGGGCATGTGTGAGGGATAAAGACAAAGTGTGTATCATGGCAAGCGATGAAGCAAACAGATTTTGTGTTTATCTAATTAAGCTTTTATCCACAATATCTATAATAAATTTATTTTGGAAAACTTTAATATCTTACATGCTTCCCAGTTTTCCCTTGGTTCTGGCATTGTTTGAACTCTATTAAGGTTAACATTTTCTCCAGATGTAACTTAACCTCTTTTTTGTCTCATTCAAGAGGTATTTATTTTATTCTTATATGTTCAGTTGGAATCTAAATTATGCATTGTGAAAGTCTCCTTCTTTGAGGAGGGGATCAGGGGATACAAACCGCAGACACAATGAGATTGACCAAAAGCTTGGCTCATGGTAACTTTATTGGGCTGGAAACAGGTTCTTATAGTAGTGATACAGAGTGACAAGGACAATGGGACAAACTTGGGAGAGGGGGTAGAGAAAACCCCTTGTTTGTGAATGAAGTCACAGTTAACCATTACATCTGGAGAAGTCAGCTCTATGCCTTAAGAAAACATCTTAGTCTCAAGGACGTGTAAAACCAGGACAGCCTACAAAGATAGTTATCTAGGGAGCAGGAACTAGCAGAGTAGCCATTGACGAAGACCACATCAGGTCACCCTCAGAAGCCGGTGGTCTGGGGCTCACTGGCCCTCCTTCGTCCATCTGCACCTGGAGAGACTCAACTTTCTAGAGTCTGAGGCTCAGTGTGTGGGTCGTATGCTCTTGGCTCCTCCCACAATGCATGGTTCTTTATTTGTTTTTCTTCTTGAAGAAAATAGTCTAGGGCATCTTGGGGAAAAGCACAATCAACCTTAGTTCTAGAAAGGCATAAATGGTAGACCTAACTACAATTCTCTTTTATTTTATTTTATTTTATTTTTTATTTTTTTATTTTTTTATTTTTTATTTTATTTTATTTTATTTATTTTATTATATTTTATTGTATTTTACGTATTGTATTGTATTGTATTGTATTGTATTGTATTGTATTGTATTGTATTGTATTTGTTGAGACAGGGTCTCACTTTGTAGTTCAGGCTGGCCCTGAGCTCACTATGTAGCTCAGGCAAACCTCAAACTCAGCAATTCTCCTGTCTCTGCCTCCCAAATGCTGGGATTACAGGCATGAGTCACCACTCCTGGCACTGTGGTATGTGGTATTGATTGCTGGTGGGTGTGAGTCATCATGCCCAGCATTGTATATAGTTACCAGGGATTAAACTCAGGACCTTGCACCTGCAAGGCAGGTGCTAGAACCACTGAGCTAAATTTCTAGCCCCCTAACTATAATTCTTATTGTCTGTAATTGGAGTTGTATCTCCTTCCTGGGGAAGTTAACATTGGATTTTGGATCATTTTCTGTGGTCCTGTAACATAATTAGAAATTAATACTAAACATAATTTAATAGGAAAATCATTTATTTATCTGTCTCACTTATTTTTCTTATCTTAATCCTGAATGGAATAAATGCAGACCCAGACTATCTAGAAATAAGAGTAATAAATTTAGATAAGAATCCAAATGCAAGAACTATGTCTGAAACTGTGCAAAGAGGAGACAACTGTTATAAGCACAATATTAAATTAACAAAAAAAAGAAGTAAAATGAATTATGGAAATTAGAGAAAGTTTCAGTTTTTTAATCAATTGAGGCTATACATGAAGATCATATATGATGATAAAATACACATATTTTAATAAACTCTAAGTTATGAAGGCAAACATTTCCTTTATACTTGCTGTAGAAGTAGGAAATGGGTCTACTTTTCCAGTCCTTCTTTGGAAAATTGAATTTGCCTTAGTTATAAGTATGTACCAGATCCACACAAATCCTAGATTTTACATAATCTTTAAGCTATAGCCCTTTACAAACACTGAGCACTGCTGGGCTCTGTTAATTGAGTTCTTGAGAAGGTAATTCCACTGATAGCCAAGTAGGCCACAGGTTTAAGATTAGGTGTATACTTCTAGACCAATAAGCATTTATGGAATTTGAAATCTTATTGTTATGTCATGCTCTTCATATTAGAAACTATGGAAATCAGAGAATTAACAGTATAACAAAGTCACATTAGTTCTAGGAATGTGATTGACACATCCTAAGTGAGTTTAATAAGGCATTTTGACAGCCCCTTAATCATACATTCTGTATATAAAGTCAGTGTTTAACCTAAGAAAAATTAATAATATTATTTCTGAGTTATTTTGGCCTGATCTCTTCATATATTTAAGCTGGACTCATTCCTGAACTCATTTTGTCTTATTGTCATTAAAGTCATTTGGCTCTGATATTCCTTGCTTCACCCTTGACAAATTCCTTATCTTTTTGTTGTCTAGTTTTTGGCCTTTAAGTTTGTCATATTAATACTATACACAAATGGCCAGGAAACTGACTCTAATCTCTTTAGCAAGCACTTCAGGTCTAAGAACCTGCTCCTTTATTGAGTGACTTAGCTGAATATTCAGCTTTATTTCAGTTCCACAACCTCAGTTTTAAAACATTATTTGGAAAGTCTTGACTCATTCAAAATACTGTTAGGTATTTAACTTGCTTGTGTGATACTCCAGTTTCATTTTAAGAAGAGTTAATAGGACGGGGTTTTTTTTTTTTAGTCAAAAGATGATGTCTAAGAAGTAGGAAATATCATTCTAGCTTTATTTTCTGGAACATATGAATGAAATGTAATCCGCATTTAGACAGTTGGGAAGAACATGAGACTATTAACTTGAAAAATCTAAGTCAGGAAAAATTACCTGGCTGGAAGGTCAACTTAAGTAGAATAACGTCTTTTCAAATTACTGACCTCTTTCACTTGCGAGTGTAAGTTCCTTATGTTCTTGCTTTTGGCATTTCATCCAGCTTAGCTTTGAGATTTACATAAGGGTCTCATTTGAGATGCAGAGAAATCGCTCATTTCATAATGTTTGCAGGCCTCTTGATAACTTCACCAGTGGTCTTTCCATCCAAGGAGGGTCTAGGAATAAATCTGAACCTCTTAACAGCATTATCAAAATGTGGTGCTCTTCTTTTCTTGCACAAGTCACGTGCCCTGATGGATGGTGTAGTGTCAAGTCATAATCACAGGACACTGCACACTCGCTCAGTTTGTACAGAGTTTGAATGAATTACTTTACAGTCTTCAAAGTCAGAGTTATGAGTAGAAGAGTTTAAGGAAGTGTAGTCTTCAGTCATTCTGGCATAACACGACTGAAGTTGGATTCAGAGGACACAGTTTTTTTGTTAGGTGGGCATGGAAATTTAGAGTTTTATTTCTGTTATAACTACATAAAATTTTACCAAAAGTGTTGGCACTAATCAGTAATCTCTGTTGTGCTTTGTTGTGAAGCAGTTCAAGTATTTTACTACAAATGAGAGTTAGAGTAGTAAACTTCAGTAAGCTTATTTTTAAGGGACATGAGTTAAAATGTAACATTTTAATGATTTTTACTTCTTCCTTCAGATATGTTTTCTTGTATAAAAGAAAGATAAACACCACTGTTGGAATTAATGATCTAGAAATTAAGTGTGTTCCTTCTTCCATTTCTCCTTGGGGTTAGGTTGTGTATGTATTTTATGTATTTAGGGGCAAGACAAAAATGTTGGAATAGATTATCCTTTGTTGTAATGTTAAGAATATAATAAGACATCTATTATCTTCTCTTGATAAGATACCTATCCTCCACCTAATGGGCTAGTAAGAACACATAGCTACAAACAATAACAACATATTTTAAAACCCTGTGATAATTAAGAAGAAAATAATGTGTAAATGAGAAAAGAAAAAAATCATTGTTTAATCCAATTCTACACTTTCTTTGGGAAACACAATACTATAATCTCTTTTCATAGACACAAAACTAAGAGCCAATAATTAATATGAATCATTGAGAATTCTCATTTTTCTGTTTTATTTTGGCCATTTAGTTATTTGATGACATAAAGCCTCTTACAAACATGACAATATTTAAGTTAGATTACATCTTCACATGTTACTCAGTCTTTATGTTCTCTTTCAAAAATTCAGTGTCACTATATTATAGATATGTTCTTTCTTTCTGAAGTATTAGTGATTTAAAGTGATATTTTCTACAGATCTCCTTTATAAATGCACTTATTTGATTGCATAACACTGAATATGCTCAAAAGAGAATGGCAGAAAAAAGTTAACCTAAATATTAGAAAATTCTGGTAAAATCAATCAAATGACAGATATTGAATACTTATGCTGAAAGCTGAATTGCATTAGGCACAATTTTTATAATTAAATAAATTGCCTATGGTGTTTTTCTTTTTTTAATAAAATTAGAATATCAGAAATTGCCCCTTTAAAAGGCAAAACAAGAAGTTATTACATTTTTAACATAGGTCAAATTTAATGTATCTAGATAATGTCAAGAGTTCAGAGATTTTGTTCTGAATGTAGGTGTTTTATTTTATTTTTTCTCCCAAAGAACAACACAATGTGGATGATAAGCACCTTATGTGAGTTACAAATTCTCAAGAGACTTAGAACAAAGTGAATAATTGCATTCCTGACCACAGATGTCTCTTGGAAAGTTAGAAAACTAGATTGCTAAGGTTGTTAAATACACTAGAGTCATATGTGATTATTTAGGAGATCTTCGGAATTCACATGTCAAAAATGTTTTTAAAAATAACATAAATCATTAGAATCTTTTGAACATTGTACTTCTTAATGCTTCCCAGAAAAAAGGAACTCATTCTTTCTACATATAATATTTTGTATTGGTAGTTTACATTGAATATTATTTCATAAAATGCATTAATTTTCATATACGTGCTAGGAAGAAATTCAGAAGACTTGGTTACTTTTAGGTTACAAGGGCAAATCACTGTACAGAATTCAGCTTTGTCAAATTTCCAAAAATTCTTCATAATCTTTTTAAGAACTTCAAAATTTTGGAGAAAATATCTCACTTAAAAATTCTTAAAAAGGGCCGGGGATTTGGCTCAGTGGTTTCAGCATCTGCATGATAGGTGCAAGGTCCTGAGTTTAATCCCTGGTAACCAGATATCACAATGCCAGGCATAGTGGCTCATGCCTAATCCCAGCACTCAGTAAGGTGAATTTGAGGCCAGCCTGGGCTACATAGTAAACTCAGGGCCAGCCTGAACTACAAAAGCAAGACTCCGTCTTAAAAAAAAATTTAAAATCCTTAAAAAGTACAACAAAATAAATGCATGCTAATATTTTTCAAAACATTGACAGGTGTTTCTTTTTTTTGAAAACAAATAATGGTAGCTTATAAAAGTGACTTTGATAGAGTGATCTGATTCTTTAGGTTTTTGTTGGATTTTATTAATATATGCTTAAAAATCAAGGGGATCTGTTTTGGTTTATATATAAATGCTCCCTTCAAGTGCGTGTATCTGCAAAGTGACTGGATCATGGTTCATCCACTGATGAGTTCAGCAGTTAAACCTGCTGTCAGGAGCAGAGCCTGGTTAGAGGTGTGTTACAGGTGGTGTTTGGAAGGGTATATTCATGTTTCCAGCTCATCTGTTGCCCACTTCCTTCACCATGCCTTTCCAAAAAGATATTTGTGCTCTAGAGCCAAAGGATCATAGGCTGAACCCTCTGAAAATCAGAAGCCAAAGTTAAAGTCTTCTCCTATAAGTTGTGGCTGTGGGATATTTTGTGTGCTGACAAGAAAAAAAAGACTAATAAAGAAAACTGGTGCCAGAGCAGTGGTTTGCTGTTGAGACACTCTCTGGCACTGTATTTGAGAAATCTTTGAAATTCTACTGTGGGTGAAATTTGCAAGCATAAAGGATGATTCAGGTGGGAGCTCAAAGACCAGCCTGCTGATAGGAATGTTGAAAGTAAGGGCCAGTCTCAATGAGGTTTCCGATCGGAAAGAACACCACACTGGAAACTGAAGTAAAAGGCATTTTTTTTTCCTGGTAAAGAATTTCTCTACATTTGCCTCTTGTTCCAAGACTTGTGTGGAGGAGACTTTAAATGTTATGAACTAATTAATCTGGTGAAGGAGATTTTAAGGCAATCCAATAGCTAGGCTATAGGATAGTTATTGTTAGTAGCTTTTAGACATACCATAAAAAATCAGAAGCTTGAAGCAGAGTGAAGTTCAGTTCCTTTTTCAAAGAGGAGGCAGTTTAGTATATCTGGAGTTGATTCTGCATCTGCTAGTCTGTTCCACTGAGTCTTGGTTCTGTTTCTTTGCCAGTGCCATGCTGCTTTTATCACAGGCTTGTAGTACAGTTTCAAGTTGGGAATTATGATACCCCCCTGCCATGTATTTGTTGCCTAGAATTGCTTTTGGTATTCCAGGTCTCTTCTGGTTCCAGATGAGTTTTTGGATTACTTTCTCTAGATGTGTGAAATATGCTGCTGGTAACCAATAAGCTCAAGAAAGGAAAATAAAAAGTGAGTGAAAGGATTTGAATATTTTAAAGGTGGCCAGAAAGCAAGTGCCTAAAAATTTAGAGGTGTTGCAAGCTTCATGGCTGAAAGCTTAGCATTAGAATATAGCATCAACCAGTGAGAGTATAGACAAAGGTGCAATGGAGACCAAGCGAATTTGGAGATGGCGAAAACTGGAAAGTCTGCTGAGGAGAGCTGCAGGCATTGAGCAGACCTGGCCCCATACAGAAACCATGTGTGCTAAAACCAGAATGCCGGGCCAAGCAGGGCTGCCCACTTCAGAATTCACATCATACCACAACCTGCCTTACATGCTAGATGTGGAGCTACAGGATTTAATGTTTCCCCTGCTTGATCTGTCTTTCTTTGTACATTTCCCTAATCCTTGCTTCCGGAAATGGAATGTTTGTCCCATGCTATTATATATTAGAATATTCATCTTTTGTAAAAATATTTATAGGGGCTCATAGATATGAATTTGCCTTGAATCAAGAAGAGATTTTGGGCTTTGCCTGCTGGTAATGTTAAATTTAACATTTAATTAATGTAAAATTTAACTTTTCTTAGAGAAGGATTAAATTTTACATAATGACGTGAGTATGAATATTTTGGGATCCAGGAGTGAAATAGTATTTAAATCTAAAATGCACCTCAAAAGTCTCATGTGTTTGGAAGGTAGCCACTCTACTCAGCGGTTTCTCACCCAATGATAAGATCAGAAACTAAATGTCCTGTTTGGATGTAAAGCCTAGTTGAAGCTAAGTCACTAGGGTTGCATCCTGGAAGAGCACAGTTATGTCCCTCATCCTCCTCCATTTTTATTCCTTCCAGATTCCATGAGTTGAACAGCTTTTCTCTGCGACATTGTTCCTTCATGGCATTTCTGTCTTGGAGTCTACTGACCACAGATTGAATCTTCTGAAAACCGTGAGTCAAAATAAGCTTAAATTGCCTTAAATTGTGGTTTTGAGTATTGCCATCTAGTGATGGAAAAATTAACTAATCAGAATATAACAGAAATTAACTCCAGGCTTTGAATACATACATACATGCAGAATTTAAAAAAGTTATCAACATATATTTGATAATATTATGTGATACTTAGATTGTATTTTGTTAAAATTCTTTATAAACTTAACTTTTTAAAAAAATTCTTTTTTTGGTACAATTTATATACATCTCACAATCACACATAACATCGTATAAACTTAACTTTGAACACATTAATTAATCCAACCTGTCTTCTGAAGAAATATAAACCAGAAGGGAAGATATTGTGAAAACACACAAAATAATATTTTATACTAAGAGTGGAACTTACAAAGCACAAATAGAAGCAGAGGGAAATATTTTATTTAGAGCTAAAATGTTAGGAAAATTTGCCTGAGCATTTTCTATATGCTGAGCCTTAATTTATAAATAAAATGTGACAATGGCAGGGATGAGGATGAGGTAGGTTAAATGAAGACAGAAAAAGGAACGAGACTGACAGGAGGGAACAGGGGATGCTTAAAGCAGGACCATGAAGACTCAACACCTTTGCTGTAAGCAAGGAGTTCTAGGTGTTTGTGCGTCACCATATTGAGATGAGGAGCTTCCTTTGCATTTCTTAACAAATGCCAAGATGTAGGATCCACATATGGAAATGACTGTTGGCTTTCTGTTAATCTATCTAGATCAAAACTTATTGAATGGTAGTGTGTGGATCCAAACACTTTGGCAGGAGATATAAGGGATACATCTAATCTATATGGTTTCATATTTTATGGAATTTAAATTCTAATTAGGGATGGATGACACTATATAGTAGATATTATAGGTATGTGTGTGTATATATATATATATTATGGGGATGTATATATTATGGATATATATATATATATATATATAATTGGCAAACATGACATTCTTAAATAATGGTTCTGGGGCTCCACAAAGTCTATAAATGTTTGAAATGAATAATTCAATCAGCTCTAATAGTAAAAAATTATACTCCTTTTGTTAACATTCCTCTGTTTCCTATATTTGGCCTCCACAGCACCAAGCATTTATGATCTGCCAAAGTACACTACCTCCTTAGCCTGCCCTCACTGCAATTGTTCTGTGTACAATGATAAGGTTCAGGTAGGAGTGGTTTTTCTTCCTGGCGTTTTCTTCTCTCTGTGCACCTGCTCCTTGGTATGTCTTTACTCCCAAATACAGATAATTTCCCTCACAGTGATTGCTTTCAGAAGAAACCAAACACTCAGCCTGCCAGAAGAACCCACTTTAGATTAATATAAAATGAAGGGAATTAGAAGGCGAACCTTCCAAGAACATTGGGTCGGGCTGGCAGAGAGCTGAAGCTGTTAGGGAGCAAGGGAGGCTGCCTCACTGGGCTCTGCAGATGCTACTACAAGAGCTGCATCCACAGGTGCCTGGGAACACTAGCTCCTTAGAATGCTGGAGCTGAGCTGTATGCCACGGATGGTTCATGGAGTGTAATGCCTACGGTCAGTCTTTCTCAGGTTTCCCTTCTCAGCATTCTTTTAATGTCTATGGAGCTGTCTATCAGAGCTGTGTGTTAATGCTGGAGAGGAGGTTCTACATATGACTTTGACTTCCTGTGCGATAGTAGGGCTGAACACCTGCAAATTCCTTCCCTAGCTCTGGCTCCAAAATAATTTAAATTTCCAGACACAGAATTGAAGGCAAATCACGTATCAGACCTTATCAGAACTTTGTGGAAATCTCATCTAAGACAAATAACTTCAAATGTGCTCCTACACAGGACACGGTAAAGCACTAAACTTGGCTAAGACAAGAAAAACAGTTTAATTTTGACAGTTGCATTTTGTAGCTAATAACTACCAAGGTGAACTCTGGTGGCTTTTGGCCCTGGGAAAGATCTGTATTTAAGGGAAATATTTTGAAAATCTTTTTGAATAGGTTAACTTTGACTAAACCTTTAAAACTTTTTAAGAACCCATATAACAAACAGAGAGGAATCTCAGTATAGCTCAGAATTGCCAAAAGGCATCGTATTTTATAGTAATGCCCTTTGTATTTAGTCACAGATATTGCTTGATTTCTCTGGTTTGGGTGTAAACAAAGAAAGTAGAAAAAAATAGTTCAAGTCCATGTATTTTAAAAACTAACATTTGTTTTAATCTGTTATAATAGTCACATTGTTTAACAAATATTTAGAAAATACAGTCAGACATTTAAAAAATAGACAACATGCAGAAAATTGAATATTGGCCAGTCTTTCTTACCATGTACTAAATAAAATAAAAATGGTTTGATGATCTAAATGTTAGTACAGAAACAATCTGAAAGAAGGTAAAATGTGTAAAACTCTTTAAGATAGAAATGTAGGCAAGGACTTTCTAATAGACCTCATTTGGACAAGAAATAACATCAATAAATGGGATCATAACAAATTAGAAAATGTTCTTTACAGAAAAGAAAACAACTAACAGAGTGAAGAGACAACGTATGGAAAAATATTTTTAAAATGTTAACTTTTCCTTAGACACAGCACCTATACCTAGATTATGTAAAGAACTCAAAAATTTGGACTCCACAAAGTAAAAGACAAAATTTAAAAATGAACAAAAGAAATAATGCTTCTCAGAAGATGTACAAATGGTCAGAGGCTCCTAATGTATTTATTTTATTAAATGGAAATGCTTTTGTTTCTTTAGTTAAAACACTAATATATTTTCAAAAGATGATGGGATGATTAGCAGAGTTTGTATAGTAGGTACAATGTTATAGTTAGATAAGAAATGTAACATTTGGTATTTCATTGAACAGTAGGCTGACTGTAGTTAATAACATTATTTCATCATAGCTAAAAGAGAAGATCTTGAGTGTTCTCTTCACAAGTAACTGATAAATATTTGCAGGGGTGAATATGAAAATTGTCTAGTCACATAGTGTTTATACATATTAACCATCACACTGTACATGTAAATATGTATAATTTTGTCAATTAAAAATAAGCCTTCAGAAAGGTGAGAGAAAAGTTTCTGAAGTGTTGCAAATAAAAACCTATAATTCCATTATCTGTGGGTAGTTTTCCTATGCATGTACCTGTTTACATATTTATATATTATTCATGTGGTATATACACATGTGTACATTATAAAAATTATCACTATTTTATACTAGACTATAACTTTTTAAGGAAACTTTTGGTACAAGTCTGGTCCCAGTGTACTGAAGAAACAACTCAGATTCAAATTGGATAGCAGCTCTAACTCAAACCTTGGATTTAAATGCAGGCATGACTGATTTCGAGATATAAACACACTAAAATGTCTCTGTTTGGATCATTCAGTTAAAACTTTTATGTTTTTCAGTGAAAAGGGATTCCGAAGCTTAGACTTTAAGGCTATCTTGACAGGGACCAATTTGTGAATAGTAGGAGCATAGACTGTGGTTCAGTGATGGGAAAGCTGGGCTCTTCCCCTTAAGTGGTTGACAACCAGGGTCAATCAGAAGTCATGGTTCCAAGTGTTCCAAAGGTGATTGAGTAAACTGCCATGACTTGTAACACACCGATTCTTTTCCTTTGTAGAACTTAATTCATGAAACTGGATAATCGTAAGGCAGAAAATCATGTAGAAGCAAATGATTATAATTATAGAATTAATCAAAATACAGCATTTAATGTAAACAGACTTGATGATGCTAAACTAGTAGCAACTTTTAAGATTAAAAATTTAAGCAAAGTAAGTCTCAAGAAAATGATCCAAAAGTGTTGGTAAGAACTTCCTGAAAAATTGTGAAATTTCTAAATTTTATGTGCTGTGTTGTCTAAGCTTGACTACGTCAGTATGATTGGCTTGGTGCTGCCTAGGCGATAAGTAAGGTAGGCTTCTGGGTGTCTCCGGTCTCCGGTTGGCTCACGGAGGTGTCTCTGCAGTCTGGACCTGCTTCCTGCCATCTTTTTCTGTAGTACTGTTCTCCTCTGCTGCTTTCCAGCCACCCCGCACTAAGCATCTTTGCTCTGTTAAGCCCTTTGGCCATGATGTCTCTGCCATGGAGCCACATGTCATGGACTGCATCCTGCACAGCATGGACCAGGTAGACCTTCTTTCCTTCAGTTTGTAAATGTCACATACTGGACTTGGTCCCAGCCATAAGAAAGCTCACTAATACATGGGCTTACTAGAAGCTTTCTCATGCTCTTAAAGATTGCCAACATGTACCAGTAGATTAATGAAATATGGGCCTTAGCAAGTTCTAGTTACATGTGTCTTTAGTACTTTTTCTTCTCTCAGCAGTTTCCAAACAAGCTCCTTTCACATCCACTTACAAATGAAAACATATGTAAGTGAACTCACAGACCAATAGACATTCTTTATCAAAACGTCGATCTTTATCTATCTTGATTTAAGGATAAAATCACCTTAATTACTATAGGACTAACAGGCTTTCTCTGGACTTGTGACTGCTGCGGTGTGCTCTGTGCTACAACTGGCCAAGGACAAACTCATTGGACCTGCCAGATATCACAGAGTGATTTGTCACATTAGGGTTAAGCCATTTAGTGTAACTGTGACCTTTACTTTGTCTTAGAGTTTGCCTGTAACTCCAGGTAAATGTAAAACTGAGATATTATGTAGTTGTCAAGTGAAATAGTTTTTTTTCTATAAAGCAGTTTGACAAAGGCAGGATTCAGGTCACACTCCTTTCTAATTCTAATCTCATTAAAAAGGAGAGCCACGGGCACAATGTCATTCAGTAAGTTCACAAGCTTCAAAGCTCTCTTCTCACCTGAGCCAGTGATTACAGTTCAGGGGGCTTTGGGACGCCCGCACTTCAGGATTCGGCACGGGTGCACCCAGAGCAATGTTACCATTTACAGGAGTCCCCAGCAGTGTGGCTTTTCCTCCCAGTTGCACCCAACTTCACTGATCAGTAGCTCTGGCTCAGCTTCACCTTCATATATTCAATAATTCACTCAGCAGGTACAGAGTAGACAGATCTTTAAAAAACATTTCAGGATTTTGAAAGAATAAGAAAAAGGACCATTGATTATTTTTTTTTGGATAATGACATATAATTTGGATACTAGGGAAGGTTTACTAGTTCTAAGATATTTACATTTCTTTTTATTACTTAATTTTTATTCTTATTTGAAACAAAAGTTGCTCCATCCCTGTGGTTTATTGAATGCCTGGGGCATCAACAAATTGTTTGGATGTGACCAGTCCCTGGTGCAGGGAGTTAGATTTCTAAACATGGAATAGTCGTTTTTCTTATAAAAAAATATCTGCTCTGCCAAGCGTGGTGGCTCATGCCTGTGATCCCAGCACTCGGGAGGCAGAGACAGGAGGATTGCTGAGTTCGAGGCTTGCCTGGGCTACATAGTAAGCTCAGGGCTAGCCTGAACTACAAAGCGAGACCCTGTCTCAAAAAAAAAAATTTTTTTTTTTAAATATCTGCTCAGGGTCGGAGGGTTAGCTCAGTGGTTCCAGCACCTGCCTCGCAAGCTCAAGGTCCTGAGTTCGATCCCTGGTAACCACATACAATGCTGGGCATGGAGACTCACGCCCAATCAATACCTCATACCACAGTGCTGGACGTGGTGGCTCATGCCTGTAATCCCAGCACTTGGGAGGCAGAGACAGGAGGATTGCTGAGTTCCAGGCTTGCCTGGGCTACATAGTGAGCTCAGAGCCAGCCTGAACTACATACAAGGTGAGACCCTGTCTCAAAAAAAAAAAAAATCTTCTCAGATCTAGGGGCTGGCAAAGCCAGATGTGATCCTACAGAGGCATATTTTCTTATATGATATATTGATAAATATGAAAAAATGTAGTCCCACTGAGTTCATTTATTAATTCTGCAAGAAATAAGCTAGATACTTTTGAAGACAATCTGGAATCCTCTCCTAATTCATCAATAACTAAGAGGTACTAGAAGCATCATCCTGACATTTCAGAAGTCTGATACTAATGTAATTAAATTAATCTCATAGATATATATGAAAGAACTTCAGGAAGTACTAGGCATGTAGTAGGAACTTAATCAGTATAAATTCCAAATTATTCTCATCACTTTTGAATAAACATATCTTTATTACTTTTTAATTGATTTCTAGTATGAACACAACTAGAACTTTCTATTTTGGGTATGCTTTGAAATAATTAACATGGTAAAATCCTTAAAACATTTTTAAATATATAGGGAAATTAAAATTCTTATTCTTATACCATTTCCAATTCTAAATACTATCCAATGCTTTCATGATAAAATTTATTTATTTAAGCTTCTATCTGGAACAAATCATTTGTAATACAAAAAGAAAACTGCTCAAAATATTTTATCTCATTTTCTGTTTTTCTGGTAATAACAAGTGCAAGCTTGTGATTTGTTAGGCACTCAGTGCAGCAGGCATTTTGCACTGCATCTTACAATCATGACACTAATCCTTTAGATGGGGACCATAATCAGCACAGTTTTACAAAAAAGTAGATTCCTAAAGATAATCGAAGGGGATGAAAATTATGTACTTCAAATTTCAACATGTTCAAAAGATAAAGTCCAAACATATTATATTCATTTGAAAGCCACTTCATAATCTACTTATGCTCTCTATTCTTTTTTCGATGTCACTTCCTTTTGTGAGGAAATTATCACAGTTTAGATTCTTTTGTTTGTTTCCATTTCACTCTGCATGCTGTCAACAGATTTTCAAAAGTCTAACTTTATCTTATTTGCTTAGAGCAAGACCTTTCTATAGTGCCCTACTGCTCAGAGAACCCAGAACAAACCACATCACCCTCATTTCCAGTGTCTTCCTTGATCTTTACTAATGATCTTTACTAATGATCTTATTTCCTATAACATGCCTAGTTTGGGCTTCATTTTATAAAGGCTAGTAAACAATTTCCCCAAAGCCATAAAAAATACAACTAAAATTAATGAAGCAAGAATCCTTGGGATGTGTACTTGAGAAAATTTATTCTTTCAACTTGAAAAGTTTTGATAGTGCAGTGTAATTTCTTTATAGTGGCATTAATTACTTTATTTGGAGCTTTTGAAGAAGCATTGCTTGAGAATATGAACATTTACACATTCTGATTAGACTGTTCCTAGGAATCAGACCTGTGCACAGGTATGTTCCCCAACAGGACTGGTCAGCAATTGCTATACCAGTTAAAATGTGTCAAATAAACTTTCCCTAACTGAGTGTCTCCAAGAGTTCTACCAAACCTGATTTTCAGCAGGTTTAGCATTTGTGTTTTAATATTTAGGTCTCCAATCCACTTTGATTTTAGTTTAGTGCTTGGTGAAAGAGATAGCTCTAACGTTATTCTTTGGCAGGTTGAAGCCCAGTTTTTCCCACACCATATATTAAAGAGGCTATCTTTCTTCCATTGAGGATATTTGGCTCCTTTGTCGAAGATGAGGTGGCTTAGTGTATCTGGAGTTGGTTCTTGATCTTTCAATCTATTCCACTGATCCTCAGGCCTGTTACTTTGCCAGGACCATTGCCATTTTTATCACAGTGGCTTTGTAGTATAGTTTCAAATTGGGCAATGTAATACCCCCAACCATGTCCTTGTTGCCTGGAATTACTTTTGCTTTTCTAGGACTCATGTGGTTCCAGGTGAATTTTTGGCTTATTTCCTCTAGATCTGTGAAATATGGTGTTGGATTTCAATTGGGATTGCATTGAACCTATATAGCAGTTGTGGAAGTATAGCCATTTTGAGAGTATTTGTTCTTCCAACCCAAAAACAAGGGATTTTTTTCAATTTTCTGATATCCTCTTTGCTCTCCCTTCTCAGAATGTTGTTAGTTTTCAGAGTAGAGGTCTTTTACCTGTTTTGTTTGACTGATTTCTAGATATTCCATTTTTTGGATGCTGTTGTGAAGGAATTCACTCCCCAGTTTCTTTCTCAGTGATTCTTTTCTTTTGTATATACAAAGACTATTGACTTTTGAACACTGACCTTGTATCCAGCTATGCTACTAAATTTGCTGATTAAATCTAGCAGTTTGTTGGTTGAGTTTTTAGGATCTTCTATATAGAGTAACCTCTATAGCATGAGAACTAGCAGAAGGAATCAACAAATGGGAACTCATCCTATTAAAAAGCTTCTTCAAAGCAAAAGAAACCACTTGCAGAGAGAAAAGACATTCAACAATATGGTAAATATTTTAGCAGCTGTTTCTCAAGTGAAGAGCTACTATCCATACCGTCTAGAAATATAAAGATGTAAAAAAATTCACCCCTCCAATTTAAAGACCCAATTCGAAAATGGGCATCTGAAATGAGTAGACACTTTTCAGGTGAAGAAGCAAAAATGCTAAGAAACATATGAAGAAATGGTCAACATCGCTGATCATTTGAGAGATGCAGACCAAAACAATGCTGAGCCAAGAGTGGTGGCTCACACATGTAATCCCAGCACTTGGGGCACAGAGACATGAGTTGGATGCTAGCCTGGGCTACATAGTGAGCTCAGGGCCAGCTTGAACTACAAAGCAAGACTCTTTCTCAAAAAAAAAAAAAAAAAACACTGAGATGTCATCTTGCTCTACAGAGAGTGGCTGCTATTATGAAATTAACCAGCAATAGATGCTGGCAAGCTGTGGAGAGAAATGAACCCTTCTCCACTGTTAGTGGGAATGTAGACTGATCCAACGACTATGGAGAGCAGTGTAGAAAACTAGGATTAGTGGTCCCATTTGACACTGCTATTACCTTGCTGAGGATATACATGAAAGAATTAAAAGATTCATATCACAGTGACATATGTGCCTGCATGTTTCTAGCAAGTCAGTTTGTGATAGCTAAATCTTGGAAACAACCTACATGCCCATCAACTGAAGACTGGATAAAGATAATTTTTGTTTAATAAAATAGAATATTAACCTGCCATAAAGAAAGATGAGTTTTAATAATTTATACTCAAATGGACATTCCTTGAGGACATGTTCATAAGTGAAATAAATAGGTCACAGATGTGTAAATAGCATCTTTTCTCTGGTTTGAGAAACTGAAGATGTAAATGAGTTCTAGAATATATGATAGATATTGTGAAATATAAAACATTCAAAGAGAAAAGGGGTAGCAGGAAGTAATGAGGTGAAAGAAAAATGTGATGGTAATAAAAGAAAGCTTATGTATATAGGGGACAGGGAGTTGTAGGGTGGTTAGGGAATGGGAAAAAATGAGAATTAAGTCATGCCATCTACTAGTATAAATTCCCAATGTTGAGTGTGATCATAATGTGTATATAAAATCTACCAATAAATATTCAAATCTAAAAAATAAATAAAATAAAAGTGTCAAATATCTTGGCCTGGCCTTGGATGCCGGTGTGTTTGCAAATAAGTTTACCCTCTAGCTCCTGAGAGAGCTCAGTTTGGGATTCAAAGAAACTCTACTTATCAGAGGACTTCACATAGAAATTCATTTAAGAGAATTCACATTGATGGTTTCTGTGTTAAGAATTGGCATGAAAGATTTTACACTGTAGGGACTGGCCCAGTGAACTGTTTCCTTTTTAATAAGTCAATAGTCCATTTTAAAATATAAAATTCTTTTTATTCTTTTTAATGAGGATTCTTTGTAACTTGCAAATCCTGGGTCTATGGTTCATTCATCATTTTATCTTCATTGACAGTATCATTTCCTTGTATTCAGGAATTTTGTTTTAAAGAGTACATTCTTACATTGTTTTGACTGTAAAGGGTCTTTAGAGATCAGCTTCTTCCATGTGCTTCCAGGAAGATTGTTGCAAATTCTTTGAATCTAGGGAATTCTTTTATGTAAATAGAAAATTCATGTTACCTTGTCAAGGCCACAGTACATACAAGACTAAGAGTAATTGCTTCACAGCAAGGTTGTTGGTATAAGACATATAGTAAAGTGCCATCTTTTGAGCCCCAAATGTTCAGGAAATATCATGAGACAATGCTCAGAGGGAGAAAGTATACATCATGTTTACTTTGATCTGTCTGTGATCAGTATCAACAGTAAAAGCTGAAATTGTTAGAGGAGCTTCTTTGGTCTTCAGTATAATTTAATTTTTTGAGAAGGCACTTGGAAATTTAGAAACAAGGCAGAATAAAGAAAATGGCTATTGTTGAAATGAGATCAAGGAGGCTGAGGATTGAGCTCAGTAGTTCTAGTGTCTTCCTGGAAAGCATAGGTCCTGAGTTCAATTACTGGCACACACACCACAATGCCAGTGTTGGAGGCTCATGCCTGTAATCCCAGTACTCGGGAGGCAGAAACAGGGAGGCTGTTGAGTTTGAAGCTAGTTTGGGCTACATAGTAAGTTCAGGGCCAACCTGAACTACAAAGTGAGACCCTGTTGAGAGAGAGAGAGAAATAGAGAGAGAGAGAGAGAGAGAGAGAGAGAGAGAGAGAGAGAGAGAGGGAGGGAGGGAGGGAGGGGAGAGAGATCAAGGAATAAAGAAAAAATTACTAAAACAAAAGAAAATAATAAAACAAAAGAATTTGTGTGCATCTTGATCTGCTTCCTATCAGACTCAGTGGTCCTGTTTTAATTCTCTCAGGAACCAGAGAATTATGTAACTCCTTCCATTTTTGTTATTAAATCTTATCTTCAGGAAATAGGAAATTTTCTCTAAACTAGTATTAAAATAATCTACATTATTGCTATAGGAATTTTCACATTCTCGGGGTAGAAAAGTA
>PVIC010013127.1:0-38573 GCA_004025085.1 Thryonomys swinderianus
TGGTTGCACAAGTCTGCAATCCCACCAACAGTGGAGAAGGGTTCCTTTCTCCCCACAGCCACGCCAGCATTTATCATTGGTTGATTTTGTGATCGCAGCCATTCTTTGTGGAGTGAGATGAAATCTCAGTGTTGTTTTCATTTGCATCTCTCGAATGACCAGTGATGTTGAACATTTCTCCATATGTTTCTTGGCTGCTTTGACTTCTGCCTCTGAGAAGTGCCCACTGTTTTGTTCTTTCCACCTATTCTTGTGCATTATTGCCCCGTTGAGAGTATAAATTCCTGGGAATCATTTATTTAGTCACCCTACAGAAAATCTAAATATCTTACATGGAATATAAAAATTGCTGCTTTTTAAAAGGATGCATGAAATATTTTTACAAAATATTTTTAAAACACTTTACCTAGTAATATTTGGACATTGCCTTATTTGCACTGGCTTCTGTCATATTGTCATTTCCTAAATAAGAGGAAATTATATTACATAAAATGATGTCCAAGGTGCTTTCTAAGGCTTCTAGCAAAATCTCTACATAATCGGTCCTCTGAACCCATAGATCCTGAATCCATGGATGAGAAATGCTCCTCTCCAGATCCCATATGTACTGAATGTGTAGGTATTTTTTCTTACTATTATTCTCTGAACAGTACAGTGTAACAACTATTTGTATAGTATTTACATTGTATTAGGTATTAAGTAATCTAGAGATGACTGGATGCAAACTAGGGGATATGCATAGGTTATACACAAGTACTATGTCATTTTAAGTATAAGATTTGAGTATCTGGGCCAGAGATTTAGTTCAGTGGTTCTGGCACCTGCCTCACAAGCTCACAGTTCTGAGTTCAATCCCGGAAACCACAATGCTGGGTATGGTGACTCACACCCACCAGCCATCAATACCACATACCATAGTGCCAGGTGTGGTGGCTCATGCCTGTAATCCCAGCACTTGGGAGGCAGAGGCAGGAGGCTTGTCTAGGCTACATAGTGAGCTCAAGGCAGCCTGAGACCCTGTCTCAAAAAGAAAAAAAAAAAAAAAAAACAGATTTGAGTATCTAATGATTTTAGTATATACTGTGGTTCCTGGGACTAATCCACCCAAGAACTGAGGGATGACTATAATTAAAGTGACCAGTCTACACAAAGTATAAGACACAGTGTCAACTCATTTTCAGACTGATTTAGACATAACATATATATTTTTAAATAAGGTATTTCATTTGGTCAGCTTTTCATCACCTTGATGACACATCTGAGAAAATTAACTTAAATAGAAGACTGTTTTTTTTTGGTTTACAGGTTCAGAGATTTCACTACATAATAGTTGGCCCCAACTCTGGGCCTACAGTGTCAGGCATGTGGCAGAGAATGCCTGTTCACCTCATGGTGTCCAGAAGGCAGAGAGAGAAAGGGAGGAAAGCAGTCAAGTACAGACATTCACTTCTAGGGCATACTTTAACCTCTGTACCTTCTGTAGGCCTCTCCTCCTACAGGTTCTGCAACTCCCAGTAGTGCCCCACCCAGGAGAGAAAGCCTTCGGGGGAACATTTGACATAAAACCTTCAGAGGCACTTGACCTTTGAGGGATGTTTGAGATCCAAAGCATAAGGCCAGCCTATCAGCAAACACATTTGTTACACACTTACATTTGTTACATTTTAAGGGAGACTACAATCATGAATATCATCACATTTCAAAGTGGTGTCATAATGGAACTTTGTCGGCAACCATACAGCATCAGCAAGAGGAAAGCTGGAAAGGAAGAATTTATTCACTACAAGTTGCTTCCCCATTGTGTGGGGATAAATGTGTTCTAATACTAAATGACCTTTAAAGATCACTTAGAGTGGTCAAGAGACCTACTTTAGTAGCTTTCAAGTGAGTATTTGGCAACTTTGAATTTCCTCTTTGTGATTTGTCTTTACCATAGCAAGCTTCTTGTCTGTGATTTCATCTTTTGGGTAGATTGACCTATCTGAAATTGCCCTGAGTAAACACATGATGTCAATTTTTTTTTCACAGTAGCTTATCATTCTATTTCCTTAGAGGAAGTATGAATAAATACAATAAAAAACAGGAACTATAACACAAAATGCTATTTATATTTAAAGAAAGAGACCAAATACAAAAGGATAAGAGAAAGAGAAAAATAACAAGTATTCATTATCATTCTGGCTATGTCTCCCATTAAACACTAATCAAGCTAGATGTTACTTATAAACTAGTTCCTTGTAAATTTGTTTTCTGAATCAATGTCCAAAAAAAAAACCCACAAAAAATAAATCTTTCCTCTGTGAATTTAAACATTTAGTTTTTAACCTGAGCAAAACCGGTGTGACGGCTGGTGTCTAGAAGTCCTCCTAGCCTCATGTGCACATAGGCGTGCTTTTCAGAGATAATTGGGTCGAGGATGTGTGATGCTGGAATTAAGGGTGTGTGGTTAATAAGTTAATCCACTGATTGGTTTGGTGTAATTCTGAGTGTGGTGAGGGGAGGGCTCACCCTGGGTGTGAGTGGCATAATCCAGCGGGTAGGTAATCTAGAAGGGATAAAAGGGAGAGGCTGCTGCTTCTTCACTGCTTTGCTACTTTCTCCCTGCCAAGAACTGTTTCTCCTCTGCAGTGCCTCTTTGCCAGGCCATGCTGCCTTGGAGCTAGCCATCCAAGGACCGAAATTATTACAAACTGTGAGCTGAAATAGACCTCTCATCCTTTAACTTTGGGTGTCAAGGATTTTGTTCCAGCAATGAGAGATGTAACTAAGACAACAAGCTACATGTTTTTCTGTTCTGATGGGCCTCCCACCCAGATATGTTGACTTAAAGCCCTGTGCTTTCATTTGCTTAACAGTTATTGACAATCTGTTCTGTCAAGCACTGGGCTGGGGACTGGTACTATAAAGATGAATGAAATATGATTCTTGCTGCTCTGGAATTGACATGTCAACTGAAGAGAGAAACAATAATGGGAGTAACATAGCAGAATAGATTATTGGGGCAGACTCTGTAAAAATATGCTATAACATGCACAAGAATATAAGCACTGAAGAGCTGACAAGATAGTAAGAAATTATTGGGCTAAAATCTAAAGGAAAGTGAAATTCAACATGGTTTCTGACAGTCAGCACTCTTAAATTCCACATTCCCAGGACTGGCTGTTAGAGAGAGAGAGCTTTGTATTGACCAAATATTGATACACAATTTAAAGGAGAAGAGGTTAACTTGGGATCATGGTTTCAGAGAGTTCAAACTACGGTCTGCTCTAAGGCATGGTGGAGGAAAATGGCTCGACTCATGACAGCCAGAAACCAGGCAGAGCAAGAACCAGAGTTTGTGTTATGCCTTCAAAGACATGTCACAGTGACCCTACTCCTCAAACCAAACCTGAACTCCAAGCACATTCATCTGTGAACTCAATAATGGATGGGTCCACCAATGAGTATAGTGCTCCCACCATGATCTAACACCTTTTACAAACCTCACTCTGAACATGAAACATATGCAGGACGTCTTAGATCTAAACCATAACAAGCTCTACTGAGCACCATCTATCATTGGGTGCTTCTGGCAAAGGTGGATCAGCTGGTGTTGGAAGAACACTGCCTAAGAACACACAGGAAATCTAGACAAAATATGGGGATATATGATGAAGGTTTTGGAAAAGTAACACCAGCACGAATTCTCCAAACCCAAGTCTAGAAAAGAAAGGAAGCTTAGAGAGGTAAGCTCAGTAACCAGCATGGTTTTATCTGACCAAAATTACTAAGAAGGGCCAGGGATTTAGGTTAGTGGTACTGCACCTACCTTGCAAGCACAAGATCCTGAGTTTGATCTCTGGTACTCTCCCCACAAAAACAAACCAACAAACAAAAAAACCCTAAGGGAAGGCTGGTGTTGAGAAGCTGAGTAGAAAACAGATCTGAAAGGACGAGAAGACAAGGAGAGGTTCAAGCGATTTGAAAAGGCTGGAGACATAAATATTGGGAAAATATTCAGCACCTGATAATATTTAGGGAAGGAGAGGAGCAGACAGGGAGACAGATGACCCCTTACAAGGAAGTCTGACTTTGACACAGCCCAGTAACTGATCAAAGTTCTTTTTTTTATCAAAGTTCTTAGTAATTTATTTTGAAGATTGAGATGACGTCTCCCTGCCCAGTAACTTCACATTGGACAAGGTTTTATCTTCTGTAGTGCTCTTCCCTTTAATTATATCTTGTCCTCCTTCATCAAACCCTTGAAAACTATAATGGCAACTACCAACTCTTCCCTAAGTCTTCTCTTTTGATCAGACATCACCAGTTCATCCAAGTAATCCTCTATAAAATGTATTTTTAGCCCCTATAAAGTTTTGGTTTGGATATGCTTGTTTTTCAGTGTCAGCTATGAGGAATACTGACCTCAATTATTCTGTGTGTGATTCAACCACTTTAGAATCAGTGTTATAGTTCATATCTAGATGCTTCTCACTCAAGCCTTATGCACTCAGAGTTGGGACTTTTGAAAGGGACTGTATTGTCCCACTAGTACAGCTGTTAGGCAAGGTATGATCAGAAGAGGTTGATCACTGAGGGAGTGGCCTGGAAGGTCTATCTTCCTCTCTGGCCTCTCCCTTGGCTCTCTGCCTCCCCATCATTGTTCCGTTTCCTTCACCTGGGCCTTTCCACCCTGCATTGGAGCCAGCTGACCATGGACTGAACCATGAACCTATTAAACTTCTCTGCCTTTAAATTGTGTGTGTCAGGTATTATGTCTCAGTGATAAAGACAGTGACAAAGACAAGTGGTGTGTGTTTTCCTCTGCTTCCTTCACTATATTTCTTTAAGGAAATCTAAATATATTTTTTGTAAGTGCATCTCATAGTTAACATAAACTTATAATAGTCTGAAAACTTTAAGTTATTTTTCACCTGTGCAGCTGTAGATATACCCTCTCTTATTCTTTATGTTATTTTGCTCCAAGATAGAACTTTTTATATGTGTTTATTATATTTCATCTTTTAATATTTGGCTTAAGTTTCCTTCTGTCAAAGTCTTTTGATTTTATAGTCTAACATATTGATGATGCTTCTAAACTTTATGGTAGCCAGGCCTGCAAAATGGATACAACTAATAATTGTAGGTAACATATATGAAGCTTGTCTTAGTAACTTTTCTTTCTTTCTTTCTTTCTTTCTTTCTTTCTTTCTTTCTTTCTTTCTTTCTTTCTTTCTTTCTTTCTTTCTTTCTTTCTTTCTTTTTTCTTAGTAACTTTTCTTGTTGCTGGGACAAAATACCCAATATTCAAATTTAAAGGATATAAGGTGTATTTCAGCTACCAGTTTGTAGATTTTTCAGTCCATGGTCAACTGGCCCTAAGGGAGGGTGGCATGACAAAGAAGCAAGGTAGTTAACATAAACTTATAATAGGGTAGGGGAGAAACAATTGATGGTGTGGCAGGTAGAAGTCAGTGAGCAGCAACAAGCAAGCAGCCAGCCTACTTTTCCATTTTAGCCCATCCTGGCCAGCAGCTTTTTGGGTGGTGCCACCCAGAGCTATGCTAATTCTAATCAGTGGACTAATTTAGTATCACACAGCCTTGTTCCCAGTATCACACACCTAGTTCTAATCAGTCCTGAAAAAGCCCCACCTGTAAGCACATGAGGCTTTGGGAAGACAAGTACAAGCCTTAGCAAAGCTTGCCTGTGCCCAACACTGCTCTGAATAATTTATATTATGCACATTATTTCATGCCCACAACAACACAACACTTTGAATTAGCTACTAACCATACCATTGTATATATAAACTGCAGCACCTGGAGGTTAAGTAACCAGCCCTCAGCCACAGAGCTTCTATGTGATTTGCCTCCAAGGCCTGCATGCTTAGCCACTTCCCTAGATTTCCCTCAGATTTCTGAGGACCACACACTCAGACAACACTGGAATGATGAACACTTTCAAAGACGGCCATTCGAGTTGAGTTCTATCCCAGTCCCTTTAGGAGAACTCACAAGTAGGTCCCAAAGAACTAATCTATTCGGCATTTAACAGCTCATCATCTTGTCCACGTAGACACAGTTAAAACTTTCACTGGCTTTGTTGCCTAGTTGCATTGTGTCCACATTCCCTTTGCCTCTGGCTAGGTCATCTCTCAAACAAGGACTAGGCTAGCTTGACTCCAGCTTTAAGCATAGCTGCTGGTCCTCACAATTGTGGTTTTCCCATTCTGGGTCCATACATGCTATCTCTTTCATAATTAAATTCAGGATTTTGTTAAGAAATGATATTAAAAACTAAAATATAATCTTGACCCAGGAGGGGCTTTTGGTACTCATGGTCCCCTGGAAACAGGATCTCAGACTCAGGTCCCTCTCTTGGCAACCCTTGCTTTGCTTTTTAATAATTTTTAAATAGCATCACTCTGTTCTAATGCCTTCAGAGGACTCTACACCATTCATTATAGTTGTTCTAGGGTCCATGTCTGTTCAACTTTTCCATATTCTTTTGGAAGCTGTGTTTATTGAACATACCCCCAAGACACTCAGGGAAGAGTCTTTAGTCTTTGCATTTTCATCTTTGGGAGGATCATTCTTCAGTGTGTTGTGAGAATTTCCGTTTTGAAAACTTACGGCCCCACTTGTGGCCACTTCCTTTTCACTAATGTAGACTTCGGTATTCCAGGTGGTCCTCAGATCAGGAGCACAGATAACCACGGAGGGCCTGTGAGAAATACAGAAGGGCAGCCCCACCTGCTGCACAAGAGACCCAAGGAGGAGCTATAACAAGCATTTCAACAAAACCCCAAGGTAGTCATGTGTGCATTAAAACTACAGAAATGCTGTTACAAGCCTAGGGCTCCCAATCTATCTTTTCCTGTAATGTCGGGTAAATAGCTTCCTGAAGCCTGGGGCCAATTGCATCTGGCCGCACCCACCTGCAGGACTCCTGATTCCTCTGAGACAAGGGAGTTGTTTTCCATGCTGTTATTCTCACATCAACAAATGGTGTTTCTTGTTGGCAAGAATTATGTGTAGAGGAACTGTTTCTTTCCACAGGCTCAAACTGCTAAGTCAAATTTATTTCAACTGTTCTTCATTCTCTATGTATAGATACCCAAAATATCTCTTTCTTATCATTCTTTTACATCCGAACACACTGTTACACTTTCAAAGCAGTGGGATTTGCTATGTTACTTGGTCTTCAAAACAGCATTAAAATTCTAAGAGCATAGATTATTATTCCCATTTTTCAGATAAGAAAGCTGAGGCTTAGGAAGTAACAGGTACAATATAGAATAGCAGGTAGTGGCAAAGTGAATGCTCATGTCTATACCCATGTATTCTTTGCACAGTACAAATTGATCTCCAAACAAATTTATCTCTGAACTCTGTTCATCATTGGAGAGCATGGTAACAATCCCACACTCACTTATCAAGTGCAAACACTGGGATATGATCAGCTAGACTGGTACCTACCCACTTCTCTTATAGTTAAGACTGGCCAGGACCAACGTTCTGGCCAACAAGATAAAAATGGAAGCCCGGGATTGATTGGTTGACTAGAGTTTCTACAAAAAGTATCTCAAACTGAATTGTGTAAAAAATAGGTGCGCCTTATCTCAGTTTTTGAGACTGGAATGTTGAAATCAAGTCCTTTTGCCTCATGATGGACACTTCCTGGTCACATGACATTCTCCCAGTTTACCTGTCTCTGTGTACAACTTTCCTTTTTTATAGGGTACCAGGGCTGCACACCAGTGATCCCATTTTAACTTAATGGCTACTGCCAAGACTACCTCCAAATAGCTCATATTCTAAGATCCTGGATGTGGGGGCTCCACCGTATCTTTTTATTGGGAGACACAACTCAACCCATAACCTGGGCGTGAGGACTATGGGTCTCTGGGGAAGCTTTTGCTTTTCCTGGAAAAGGGATAGCCATGGAGTGCCTTCCTGCTATCTTTCCTCCTTTCTAGCCTGACAGCTGGAACTGCCCAGCCGCATTGCAATGATGAGGAAAAGACCAGTAGGACCAAGGATTTAAACCAAACACAAGAAAACTGACTCTGGCTATCTTGTGTCATGAAAGAAATGAACTCATATGCTAAAAGTCATTGTAGCTAAGTTTTCTAATACTTGTGGCCAAACATATTCATAATATATTACCATTTTCAAACTGCCTTTGCATGATTTTATCAAATAATACCAATCACCAGATAGAAGTGTCCATTGTTATCAGGTTGTATTCACAAAAGACTTGGATTGGTTGAGTGAACTGAGTGCTACAAGCACTGTATGTAGACAGACATCCTGAGAACAATGTCTAAGAAAAAAATGTCTGTTGGAGATTGTGTACCAGCTGCGGTCCCTTCTGCTGTTAGTTTTTGCAGGTGATAGGGGTCTTCTAGCCCCTCATGTGGTTCTCGGAAAGGAAATTTTAAAAACCATGTACTATTTTTAGTGTCTTTACTAAGAAGACTGGTGTGAAAGAGAATGAGGTCATGACTCGCCACCCTCATCCGTGGAGACCTGAGCAAGTCTCTCCATGCACTTGGAGGACTAAACATGAGATCATTTCTGCTGTTAAACTTTATAGTCTCAGAAGCACTGCTCTTCCCTTTCACGTGTCAGGGCCTGTAATGATCTCTCTGAAGTTCTCTGGGAAGCTGAACAGCTTGGCAATGCCAGCTGGTGTATCTCCAGATACTGAGTAGGAGAGAAACGCTGGACAGAAAGCAAGCAAGGTACCCATCCAACAAGCCAGGCGGGACGTGGGAGCTGGACAGGCCAGACACTGGAGTTGGGCAGGAGGTCCCTGGCATAGAAACTCCAATATGGCTGCACAAGCACAGACTTACAGGTCACAAGGCTAAGTGAGGGGCACCGAAGTTTCTGCCCTGGGTGCCTCCCTTGCACCTCTCCATCCCTAGTCCTGCCTGAGGAAGAATAATCTACGGGACACTGTCAGGCCCTGGCATTTGCCCCAGGTGTTGCGTCTGCTTCCTTGTTCTAATCTGGATGTTTTAGGCAGCTATCTGTGCTTTAAACTACAATCCTAAATAAGGACACATTCACATAAAAAGAGAATTTTTCTCCTCATACCCAAGCTTTTAATTTTCACAATAACTCTAAATAATCAAGTACCTAGATTTGAGGTAGTGTACTTAAACTGGATTGTTTGGTTTCCTATGCAGTATGTAAAATTTACCAAAATATTCTATTATTATGGCATTCACTGCCCAAGACTTTATAGACCCAACACCCCAAAGGGCGAAAGGTGCCAACTAACAAATCTACCTCACTCCAAGTTGCCTGCTAACAGAAGTCTGCAGCCTTCCAGATCTGCTCTCCCTTCTGGCTTCAAAATCTGCTTTCCTGTAAAAAATGGATAACAGGAAATAGAGAGATACATTATTCTCAAAGGGGAGGGGATCAAAAGATGGAGAGGGAGAAAGGGAGAGGATAAAAGATGAAACAAGTGACCAGGATGTGTTATGTATCTATGTCAATTCCACACAAGTAATATAAACATTATGTCCTGCAAACGTGTGCAGAAAAACATGAGGAGAATCATGGAATGGGGTAAAGAGAGAAGGAAAAGGAGATGAAAAAGGAATTAAGATGTTTTATGTACATGTACCAACTTCCAACAAAGAATATAAACATTATGTATAATACACTTGTGCTAATAAAAAAATTGTCTGCTTTCTAAGTTTTTTTAAAATTAATTCCTCAATCACTACACATTCTACCTTCCATCTCCTGGTCAAATTTTTAAATTTTTGAATAAAAGACACTATTGTTTGCTTCTGTGGTTTCTTTCTCTTTCTCACTAAAAAAAAAAAAAATCATTGAGTTTAAGAGTAGATCAGTATGTAATGAGAGGAAGGAATAAATATGATTTGGAAAAAAAATAAAAGAGTATGTATATAGGGGCTAGGTGGGCAGGGATGTGGGTAAAAATGAGAATTGACCTGTGTCACATATTGGTACAAATTCCCCAATGTTGTGTGTGATTGTGAGCTGTGTATATAATGTACCAATAAAGTTTACTGAATAATGAAAAAAAAGAGTAGATCAGTATGTCAACTAGTCTCAAAATATTCTTAAAGCCATTTTCTGACTGAAATGTCTAGAGGGCAGAGCTAAATGGGGCCACCAGGTAAGAAAGCAGGCCAACCCCACACACTTAGGAGGGGTGAGGAGGAGGAAAATGGAAAGGAAAAATCTTATTAGGTTTTGTAGGTCAGGGAAATCCTTTCTAGCCTGGATTTTTAAACCTTCTGAATTTTAATTGAAAGTATTTCTCCAGGGTATTTACTTTAACATGACTATGCACTCTCAAGAAAAGAGTCCCTATCTGTATTAGAAAAATATTACAAATTCCAGGAAGACAAGATTGCTTAGAGTGAAGAATTCGATAATGTGTCCTTTCTGCTTCGGACACTGACCAAGAAATTCCAGGCTATGACAAAACAAAAGCTGCCAGTCTTCTACCAAGTATCTCTGTTGAAAAAAACAGGATGCTTAAAGGGTATGATACATGACTCCTTGTTCCCACCTAGAAATCTTCATTAATTCTCCAAAAAAAATGAACAATATTCCTTGCAAAGATTTATGACCATCCACACCAGAAAATCTCCCCAAATTGGACCATAAAAGATTGGTTTTAACTTATCTGGGGGCGATTGTTAGAAATGGATGAATGTTAATAAAAATCTTAAAGTCACCCTGATTTCCAGTTTGGGCCCCTTTTTGTTCTTTTTACAGCACATACACACAGACACACAAACACACCCCAGAAGATAGCCTCAATTATTCTATAGCAGCAAGTACAAAATCAAGTGTTTCCACCATCTTTTTAAAATTCATATGTTCATCTTTGCTAAACTAGAAGTTCACCTATTTCTGCACATAGCCTTATTACTGTAACTATATCTGCCATTATTAATAATGATGAAAATTATAAGAATATGCTGGTTTAAATTGTGTTTTATGTCCTTCTGGCTCAATACATATATTTGTTCCATATCTCCTGATCTTTTCTGTGTTCCTATGAGAGTGTGTTACTTATAATTTCTTACTGACAAATGTAAAAAATCAGGGCATTGGAAAGCAAGATAAAGTGAGGTCACGTAGTCCTGAAAAAAGTTGACCTTTTAACCCACTCCCTGTGTTAGAATACATTATCTCTCTTGGAAGGCAGAAAATGGAGTGTGGTGACCCATACAAAGGAATTTTCAATATGAAGAGTGACTCAGCACTGGAACATGTTTCCAAATTAAGGACCTTTCTCTCTTAACTGCCGCAAACACTCTATAGAAAGCTGGGTACTTCGGATGGTTTCAGGCTGACCAATGTGAGCCAGGGCGTTTATTAGACAGCATGTTAAGGCCCAGGCAGAAGTCTTGTGATGCTCTGACTAAGGGGTCATGCCTTGACAGCTTCCCCTGCCTCTTGCTCACATCTTCCCAGCCGTCATCTGAAGGAGAGCTGCTCTCTGTCCTCCTGGGATGCTTACTCTCCCGCAGGATGCAGAGTTCACCTCCACTCAACTGCAGGGACCCCGCTTGGCACTCTGCTCCTGCTGTGGCACTTTGCACAGACCCCAAACTAGAAGCACCAAGGAGAATTCAGAGCATGTTTCTTGTGCAGCCATCTGGGCTGACCCACATTCCAAGGTACAGCCATCCCTTCGCTCGGAGGAGCTACTGCCTGTCAGGTTCTTTCAGCAAGTCTCACAGAGATCTTTGTGGGCACAGGAGGCTGAGACAGTGGTGTGCAGTCAGCCACGGTCCCAGCATTTAGAAGACTGGATGCTTCAGCCCAGCCCACAGTGAGAAGGGCACTAGGGTAAAACGAAGAGGGAAACCATTCACTCTGGGCCACCTGTGAGATGGTCACCTCCCACCTAAGTCATGACGCAGGAGGCAACGCTAGCCAACCTGGAATTCAAGCAGCTATTCTAGCTCACACACGTTTTGCCTCTATTCTTTCTCTTTGAACCTAACACCTTTTTCTCATTCCTTTCTGGGCAACGCTTTTAAGCAAGCAAACAGTTACGGCTTTTCAGTCACCTGGTACCTGCGTTGACTGCTCTAACTGCTCTGAGAACTGTCTCCTCCGGTCGTAGTCTGGGCACTTCAGAACGGAGGTGACTGCTGAGGCTGCAGGTGTGAGGTGTGGGAGCCAAGCCTGACCCCTTGCCAGCTCATACGTCCTGCGTGCTGTGGTTGACTCCAGGGTGAGCAATCAGAGCAAGTCTCTGGACTTTCCTAGAAGCTGCATGGAGAGGCTTGCTCTGGTCCACCGAGCTGCCGCTGGTTGTTGTCACACTGGGGAGCTAAGGCCGTGGGGCCTAAAGCTGAGGGAGCACACAGAAAGCAAAGAAGCAGAACTGGGAAGTGGGTCAGTGGCCTTGCTGAAGACTGAGTCACACTATCCTGAAGTTGTTCCTTCTCCTGTACTTTTAGCAATAAAATTATTTTTTAGCTCGAGCCAGTTTGAGTTGGGTCCTCTGCCACAGTTTTACTAAAAAGCATTCTGATGTACATACTGTCTCATTTTCTTCTTACTACTTATATCAGCGTGAAAATTGGATGAGCTAATATAGCACACTGTAAATACCAAAGAAGATCAAATATGTAAGATAGTTTCAAGAGTTTGAAGGATCGTTGGCATTCTGCCATAAAGGTAAGCATCTCTTGCTATTTTTTTCTTTTGTCATGATATTTTAATTTGATTCCTATAACAAAATTGTGCAAACTGATTTACCAAAAAAAGAGATAGCTGACTGAAGTATACTTGGCTGGAATTTTGTTTCATCCTCTTTGGGATTTAGCTCAGGAAAACTTAACGCCAAGTGAACAAGCTCTCATCCTAAGCTCCTTCAATTCTCCAATACCCCCCCCCACCACCTCCTGTCATCAAGTTCCACCAAATACTTTAAAAATATCTCCATCGTCTATTCATTCCTCGCTACTATCTTAACCTAAGTTTTCAGCATCTCTCGCATAAATTGCGAGAAAATTGAATTGTGTGAGCAGCTGAGGAAAGAAATGCAAGTGTATCAGATTTTACTGAACTACTGGTTATATATTTGCTTCATGACAAATTACTCCCAAAACAATGATAGATATCAGTTATTCCATAGTTTGAGGTGAGGTTATAAGGTGGCTCGGCTGGGTGGTTCTGGCTCAGGATCTCTCCTGACTGAGGTTGCAGACACGATAGTGGCCAAGGCTGCCATCTCTGAAGGTGTGACCTGGGCTAGAGCCCTTCCAGGTGGGCTCCCTCAATGCCTTGCAAGTTGGGCTAGTTGTGGCAGGAGAATGCCCATGCCACTCAGCCTGCTCCACAGTGCTCCTGAGTGTTGTCACCCAGCAGGCCGCCATCAGAGCAGGGATGGCAAACCTTTTAGGGATGACTTATCTATCCCAAAGCACCACCACTCAAATACACCTGAATACTGAGGTATTAGTTGAGAAAAAACAACTCATAGTAACATCTTTTCTCTTAAAAAGAAAAACAAATAACATGTGTGACCCAGGTTTGCTATCGCTGTCATAGATCAAGTAATATAAGAGTGCAAGCAAGAGACCACAGTGTCTCTTATGAACAAACCTTAAAGGACATACATCATCCTAAGCTCCTGTGTGCTGCTGGGAGCAGCATTATCTAGTGCCCAAAGGCATAAACCCCGGGGATCCTGAAAGCTCATCTCGGCCATGGTAACCTCAGTCGGAAACATTGAAAACTTCACTTTGGGAGCTCTAAATTCAGTTTTGTTTTGTTTTGTTTTGTTTTGTTTTGTTTTGTTTTGTTTTGTTTTGGCAGGGTCTCACTTTGTAGTTCAGGCTGGCTCTGAGCTCTCTATGTAGCCTAGGCAAGCCTCGAACTCAGCAATCCTCCTGTCTCTGCCTCCCGAGTGCTGGGATGACAGGCGTGAGCCACCACGCCCGGCACTGTGGTATGTGGCATTGATGGCTGGTGGGCGTGAATCTCCATGCCCAGCATTGTATGTGGTTACTGGGATCGAACTCAGGACCTTGCGCTTGCGAGGCAGGCGCCGGAACCACTGAGCTAAATCTCTGGCCCCTAAATTCAGACAAGTATAGAGGTGAATTTAAATATTGTGACTCAGGAAGAATTCATCCTTTGGTAATCATCAGCAAAAGGACAGCAGCAGAAGGTGTGGAATGATGGATGTGATCACGCAGGAAGAGTGAGAAGGACATGAGCCATTGACATCCAAAAATGGATGGAAGGAGAAGAAGCTACACAGAAGACCAAGGATCAACTAGAGGGGTGGGAGGAAAACCAAGATGAAGCAAATCTCATGAAATGGAAAGAGGTTCAAAAAGAAGCATCTCTAACTTCCCAGTGAATTCTACAATTCTAAGATCCCAGTTGAAAGCTACAATAATAGGTTTTGCTAAAGGAGCGATACAATGAAATATAGCTGATGTCGGGGTTAGCACCGATTGGCTTTGGGATTCCTCCTGGTCATCGGTGGAGCACACTTCTGCGTGTGTAGCTGGGTCATGGAAGAGTGGCTTCAGAGTCTAGCACCTTTGTTCTGCTCCATCTTTCAGCTGCCATGAGCTGAGCAGCTTGGTTGCACGATGCCTTCTGCTATAAAGCCTGACTTGGAGCCAGCTTTTCATGAACTAAAACCATGAATGAACAAATTAAACTTTTCCTTTAAGTCATGGGTATTGGGAACTGTGACAAGAAATCTGGCTAAAATATGAAAAATATAGGTCCTTGGGAAGCTGATATCCGCTGGACTTGCTAGATTTCTCAGTCTTTGTAAAATCAAAATGGATAATTTTTTTTTGGTAGAGGGATGGATTTTAATTCTTGTATGTTTGTTTCACTCCTCAAGTGAAAAAATTTTTCCCTGTATGCATTCTGTCTATACACTGCTTCCAATTCCTTCATGGACACTAAAAGATCAAATTGTTATCCAGGACATCAATCTTGGTTAACAACAGAGCATATCTTCCTCCTTTCTTTGAGATAGTAATCAATCATCCTATTACGTGCTTTGATCTAAAGAGTTTTAAGATCTCTAGATTACTTCTATGGTCTATGATATCTCGGAATATCACTGGCACAAGCCCATCAGAATGTTTTTCTTTGGTTAGTTGATACTTTGGTGATCTATAATTGTGAGAATAAATCTTCAGGAAATACCCCTTTAATAGAAATATAAAAGAGTCATGATTGCATTTAATTTTTTTTTGTTTTGTTTGTTTCCTGCTTTTGAAAGCCTTCAGTTTGCATCTGTATGGCTTAGAGATTTGTTTTGCTTTGTTTCGGACTATTTTAGTAGGTCTATGATCTATTTATCCTGCACCTGACCAAATATATTTGTCCTGACCCATTTCCTAGACAGCTGTTTTCCGTTTACTTTCCAGAGAAAAAGTGCTTGGTCAGCCAAGGAAAATACTGCAAATGTTAGCAGGAGACTCTTGTGTGACAGCTTAGCAAACCAATTGTATTCTGACCCTCTTCTCTAAAGAGTTCAAGTTTAAGTCCCTTCAGGTGGGATTAGATCAGGAAGAAAATAAACAAAATTTATGTTAATATATAAATCAAATTCTTCCCCATACAAATAAAACCTCTAAATGGGATTAAAACTCGCACTGCTGAATATCTTATAATAATAATTGACAGCACTAATAACCTCAATTTTCTTTCCTCTCCTTCCTTCCTTCATTACTGAAAAGACACAGGAAACACTTCTTTCATTTCTGGAATATTGCCATGTCTGCCATGGAAAGCAACAAATTCTTTTTAGCAGCTATAGAGTAAAGCATTTCACAACAATAGACAAAGGGTCTGGGTCACAGAAAGCTGTCATGATTTAGCTGGAATATCACTGGCTTGGCCAAGCAGCCATTATTGTGGTGAATGCTACTCTTTAGAGGTTGAATTTGTTCCCTCACTGTTACCCCATTAAGATACTGAAGTTCCAGTGCCTCAGAATATGACTGTATCTGGAGAAAGAAGTTTTAGGGAAGTAATTAAGTTACAATGAGGTCAACAGAATACACCCTAATCCACTATGACTGGTCATCTTATAAAAAGAGGACACTAGGACAGTGACAGACCTACAGGGAAGACACATGGAGAAGACCATCATCTACAAACCAAGGAGAGAGACTGTGCAGGAAGCCAACCCTGACAATGCATTAAATTTGGAGTTCAACTTCCAGAACTATTAGAAAATCAATTGTTGTGTCTAGGCCACCAATCAGTGGAGCTTTAGTATAGTAGCACTAGCAAAGTAATACACTCCAGTGTTGGGCTCAGCTGTCTGGGTTTATTGAGGCAATCGGCTCTCTGAATCCCAGAAACCCAAGATGCATCGGGCAGCTCTTTCTTATTCTGCTCACCTCAGCAAGTCAGCCTTCTGCTCCTGAGTCGCACCTCAAGCCACTCTCGAATGTAGTTATTTTTAAATCCATGTCTATAACGTATTGTAATCTAAATTAGTCCCAACAGTAAGTAGCTAAAGAGCTATCTCTCTTAAAGTGCATGCACATATGTATGCAAACATGCTTTCTTTGTTAATAACTAATAAATATTCTAATAAATGTTCTAATGGCCAACAAGAGGCAAATTCTTAGGAAGCAATGTATTCTTGTAAACAACCTACATGAGAGAAATTTGGAGTCCACCTATGCTATTTCCTGTCAGTCATATATTAAGACATAAGGAATTAATATGAATCTGTTGGGTTTATGAAAATTCTCAGACTTTTTTGGGCTCTTTAATTTAATTCAGAATACATACTTGGGAGAATTCCCACAAATATAAACTAAACACAGGAAATGGAGACCATTAACATAGGAACAAAAATAAGTGCAACAGAATGACTTTTTAAGTTGAATTACATTACCCCAGTTAATGCACAACGTTTGTGGGATTTTTGCTCTTGGGACAACTGTGTGCTCTCTGGGTCTCCTGACTTCTCTGACAGGGAGGCAGCAGAAAGATAAGGGGAAGGAGTTTCCATTTGCAAATAGAAAGACAGAGGCACAAAAGAAGTCTCCAACTGGTTCCACATTTACTATCTGGTGGAGGAGCCTAAATCTTGACTGGGCATTCCTATCTTTGAGGACATTTTAAGCATGCACCCTCAGAGTACATCTACTTATTCATTTCTTTGCAAATGATATACTTGAACTAGTGCATTAATATAGTATGTACATTATAAAGCATGCACCAAAAATGGAGCTTTTCTCAGAATGGGTTTAAAATTCATTTTCCTCTCCTAGATTACCTTGTGTTTTCCATGTGCATACTCTGCTTAAGAAACCACTGGATTATCAAATAGAGGGTGGACATGAGGTACAGATCCTTGGGCTCCTTTTAATACAGCTATTTGATCATTCTACCTCTTTCCAGTTTTAAAAGGTAAATAATTTTTATGTGCAAAATAGCAGATGGTGTACACTGAATATAGTCATCTCTCTAGAAACTCCCTGACAGTAACACATGAAGCACAAACATACAAACTTTTTTTCCCTTTTCCTTTTGGCAATCTCCATGCCCGTGTGTCTCAGTTACTTTCTCATCACAGAGATAAAAATACGGGGCAGCCACGACTTCGCAGAAGAAAGGTTTTCGTCCATTGTTGGCTGATTCCAGGGCAGGAGCAGGATGGCAGAAGGGCGTGGCAGAAGAAAAGCTGTCCAACGCCTGGAGACCAAGAAGCTTCGAGAGAAGGGAGGAGCCCGGGGAAGAATACACCCACCCATCCTGCTCGCTCTTCCTGTGATTTGGGTCCAACCAGGCCCAATCTCCCAACAGCAAGACCACCTTCTCCGCCCAGCAGTGGATGAATCCTCCGCAGAGTTCAGCACCCCTGACGCAATTACCTCCCACGCACCTGAGAATTAGAGCGAACATTTTATGTCTAAACCATCCCAGTGCGGTGCCAGCAGTCAAGTTTCACTGGGTTTATACTCCGAGGTGTGGCCATGTAGGCTCTGTGCACCACAGCTGAAGACAGTAATAGCGCGGGAAGGATAAATTCGGCATTGATTTGGTTTCGTTTGTTTCTGCTTCTCCCTATAAAGAGTCGTGTGTCTGTGGGATAAACTAGGGCAAAGGTTTGGAAACACATTTTTATTTTCTCTCACTTCAGCTGTTTATGGAGGGGTTAATTTGAGTTAAATTAAAATCAAGTTGTTTAAAATAGTAAGTTTGATTTTATCCAGTACAATATAATAAAAACATTTCTATTTACTTACTCTCTCTTAAAGTAATTTTACCTAGACGATCAATGATTAAGATTTCTGTGTTGTGGGATACAATATAGTTTGTGCTTGCTTGTTTTGTTTTCATTTTCTTCTCCTTTATGTCTTGATTGGCTTAAAGTATCTTTGTTTTATATATATTACAATTTTCCTTTTTAAAGAAATCAGACATCCACATCTAAGTGAATGAATAAATAAATCTCAAAATTTGTTTGCTTTTCATGTTGAAAGGAGACTTTTCAGATCAGAGCAAAGCAGAAGATAATTGTTCTTTGGGGGCCAACTGCCCCTGCAGAGATGAAAGCATGGTCAGATCTGGGGCACCTGCTGGCACCCGCTTTCACATCTTTAGAGCCGCGGTAGCCCCTCTGCAAGATAACCCGCTGGACTTGCAAGACTGCTTCAGCCTTAAAGCCAGGTGTTTTCTTTATATTGAACTGAATGGTGAATAGAAGCTTCAGATTGCAGGAACTTGGGGTTTCCAGCTTGATGAGATCACCTAACAATTCAGGCCCTGCTCGTTCTAGTTAAGGAAGTCACAGCCCAGAGATGAAGTCCCCTCCTCAAGGTCACCCACATGTCAGAGACAGAGCCTGCTGTGTTAGAACTGCGTCCTTCAGAATTCAAGTTCAACAATAGCGACCATGTAGATCTAAGGCTGGGCACATTTCTGGTTCTCATTTCCTTTGTCCTGGGTGTGTAATTTCTATTTATGGCTTTATTATTACTCTGATATTGATAAGGAGCCTCTAATCAATGATGGTGGAGAATAACTATCGGTACCGTAAAGGACAGAACAGCTCTCCAAACTCCTGGTTCAGCTCTCCTTCCTGTGTCAAAATGCCTGTGTCCTTACTGCCCCTTCCCTGTCCCTGACAATATCTGCTGTGTCTGGGAAGCCCTGGCCTGCCGGTACCAGCAGCACACTGCGGACACTCACACACTTCCTAAGTGCAAATTCATTCAAAAATGATTTTTTAAATGTTTTTCAGGTAAAATAGAGAAAATGCATGCATCTACTTAATAACTTTTTAATTATTATGAACACAATTATCAGAGATGAGAATAGAAATCTTTGTTAGAAGCCATGACAGTGTGAAGTCTGGAGAATGTAAAAGAAGTGTTTACTTGGGGAAGAGAGAGAGAGAAATTGTTACACAGCCATTTTACATTCATTGAGCAACTCAGATTCATAAGCTAAAAACAGACATTTGTAAAGAATGTTTTGAACTAATATCAGTTAGTATAGAATGTTTCTGAAAAGGTGAGAGATACTCTTTTGGAATAATTTACTTGGGCCTTTATTACACTACTTTCCATGAAAATATTCTGTCATATCAGAAAGGCAGTGGTGTAAAAAGTCATAAGAATCAACTTTGACCACAGAATCAACTAAAATTCTTAAAACAGAAGTATCTACATAATATTTCAGTGGTGGGGAGAACAGAGATAAAAGCATTGACTCTTGATGAGCCTGAAATCTAATAGCTACTACACCAAAAGGAACAGTAGCTTGAGGTTTAAGGTCTCATAGGACATTAGATTAACAATTATTTTTAAAAATTCAGTCATAATTCACTAAATTGCTTCATGCTAGATGATTGCTCATTATTTTTGTCAATAATCTTTTACAAATAAAATCACAGGAGAAAATCCATTGCATTAATATTTCATGCAGTTCTGTTTTTATGATCTCTCCATTTCCACTCTTTGAAAAAACCGTAAGGTTATAGACGGTGCCTCTTCTATGAAACAGTCTTGTCCTATGGGCCATTCTTGCAACACTCTGTATTTACTCACTGCCCTTAAGTCAGTTTTCGGTCACTCTGACACAAGACAGGGTAAATTTGGTGTGATGCACACCCCCCTCATCTGCAAGTTCAGAGCTATGAACTCTCTGTTGGAGACAGAGCTTCAGTATCATACAAAGGGAACCAGATGTGAAGAAATGCTGAACTCCAAGGCGAAACTCTTTAACATAGTAAATATATCAGGAAGTAGTCTAGTGCCATTTTATTTTTAATGTTCATAGAGAGAGAAGTAACCTCAATATTTGAAAAATAAAACCAAATATGGACATGTGTATTGACTTCATCTCAATAACAAGATCAACCTTAAAAATAATGGAGTTGTGATCCCCTAATTAAAGGTTCTCAGTTCTGTTTGTGTTAACAATAATAATAGAACCTCAAAATATAGCAATAAAAATTAGCTTATTTTAAAGCAATTATGTGGGAGGCAGCTAATAAAATTACATTGACATCATATACACTTTCTTTCCACAAGAACCACAGCAATCAAATCAAATTAAATTTAAAAGAATGCATTAAAATACTCACTACCCAAAGGTGATCAACAGATCTTCCTTAAGCATCTAGCTGTGATAATTAGGAGGGCAATGTTTGATTTGCCCATAAAACTCATTATTTCTTTTTCTATTTCTGGGATTCATTTATCTCACTTACCTGTGACCTGTTTAGTATGGATTTGGGTTACTTTTAAATGAAAGAGTATGCATTTTGGGGTAATGAAAAGTCTACCAAAGAAACCGGCAGATATAAATAAAGTGCAGGCATTCCTTAAGTCATAAACACCTCATTTAAGAGCTTATACGTGTGAGTGGTGCCCTGAAGAACTGTGGGTCTATCCAGCCTCAGTAGCCTATGCAGATAAGATAAGTGACTAGAACCACCATTTGAGTGGGACACAATCACTGGCTATAAAGGGAAGAAACTCAGAAGATCCAAATGTTTATATAAAAATGCCTAATTGTGTGAACGTGAGATACAGCATGTTCTATCAAGCCATCATGGGCCTAACTTTTATAAAACCTGTGATATTCAAGAGGGATACATTCTGTTGATCTTCCGTATTCAGAATTTGTAAATTTGGTCTACTGGGTTCCCTAACATGTTCCTAGACTGTGGAATAGCTCAGCTATGATTGGCAAGAAAGAATTAAAGTGAACAGAACAGAAGTGACGCAGGGGTCGGCCTGGAGTCTTCTGCCCACATGAATGCTGCCTGTCATATAGTAACGGCTGCCAGAACCTCATCTCCACATCTTCCTCAATCTTGCTGAATTTCAACCTCATCTCCATAATGTACAGACATAATCTGTCAATGCACATTTATCAAACTACCTTGTAGTCTAAAAACTATTTTATTTTGTTTAGTATATTTAGTAAGAAACCAGTATGATTTTGATTTTAAACTCTAGGATTTAATTAAAACTATTGTCTTTACTGACCCTCTCTTTCTGGGTTCTCTCCATGCTAATTGGTCTGTCTCAATCTCACCTCTCTCATGCTGTTATTTTTAGTGTGACTTTTTTTGTTTAGTTTTATTTCATCTTTCTTTCTGGAATACACATATCACACTAGAGTTGAAATGTAGCCTTTTGATGTAGTATTTCAAGTTACATCTGCTTGGTAATTAATTATTAACCTTAAACCAGCTTTTCAACATAGGTGATTCAATTGTAGCTACACCCTTCCACATGTTGTTTCATTTGGCAGTGACACTCGGACTGCACGGTGGATGCCTGGCAGGCTGGCAGACCCTGGGAAAGTGGTGATGAACCAGACTGATCTGGCTTTACTTTCATGAGCTAAGCTTCCTGATCAGGGAGATATAATAATCCCTGTAATGAACTGTAATCTTCCCTGAATTTCTTTGTCTATGTCAAGGGAGCACTCTAGTCTCTTCAGGCCGAGAGGGTGAAAGAATGCCTCCTGTCACTGGATTACCCTGGGTTTCCTCCCACAGCTCTCTGGAGAGAGGTCAGGTCTCCAACACCATGTGACTCTCACCGCTCCTCCAAGGGAAGCTGCAAGCTCTTGGAGCCTCGTTACTGCCTCCCAGCTCAGTATTCAGCTCTGAGACCCTTTCTGTCTAACCTCAGAACTGTTACGATTTGATCTTTTGGGGCCTTGAACCTAGCTTCCCTGCAACTTTCCAGCTCACTGTTTTCAGCAATTATGTTTGCCTAAGGCAAGTTCTCCTATTCCTCCTGTCCTTCAGAAATAGGATCCTGGTATTCAGCCAGCCCTGGGTCCCCACAGAGGGTGGAGTGGGGTGGGTGTTGAGCTCCAATCTGGCTACATCTGGAACTCCTGCACAAGCCTTCTGTACCCTCCATGACTCCTCTGGGATACTCTGTAGAAAGCACTGTCCATGGAAACACAGTGTCTTCATAGCTAGCTAGTTCTTTAAACCTCATCCAGGGTACTATGGAAAAAACTACAACTGCATTGAAAAGTCTCCAATAGCCTTCCATCGGCTTTAAATTAAATCTGGTCTCTTCTCTGAGGCTAAATCCCTTCTTGCCACCATCCTTACTTTCAAGTTGAAGCCCACCGGGCTCCCAGTACCTACCATCTGGCTCTTCCCATGCTGTAACTCTGTCTGCTGCCTTGGTAGTCCGTTTGTTTCAGGGATTCCAAGTCTCAGTACAAGTATCACCTCCTCAGGGAAACCTTTCAGGATTACTCTGTTTCTCTTACCCCTGCTTGCTGCAATTTACCTCCACAGGATGTATCCCAGAGGAAGAGGACGGATTGATTCTCACTTTATTAGCTCAGGGAAATCCTACCACACAAAACATGTGAGCGGATACTTTGCATATAGCATTAGTAGGGATTTTACAACAATAGCTATGACTTACTGGCATTAACACTGCAACATAAGTGAAAAGACAGGTGAAGGCTTGCAAGAAGCTTAAGCACCATTTTGAATTTTGTCCTGAAGGGGAATAGTTACAAATCCAAATGCCAGCTTAAGATGTTTTATAAAATAGTCTGCCCATTATTTGGTGGCTGCCTGGAGCTACTTTTCATTTTAAAAATAATACTGATTCTCAGTGCTGTCAGGGCCTTGAATGGTGACAGGGAAAAGTAAACGAAAAGAAAAAATAGCTTTGGTCCTTAAGAACTTGTAATCTAGTTGAAGAACATTAACCCAGACATAAAAGACATTAAGCCTAATTAGATGAACAGGTTCTGTACTGAGAAAAGTATGAGTTGTAAGACTCCAGCTTAAAATGTACAGGAGAGAGATGACACTAAGGAAGGTGTCCTGAGGAAGACGGATTTGAACCTGTGCTTTCCAGGGTACGGCTTGGATGACAAAAGTGAGGAGGCTTTGAGCACTAGAGTATCTCACAGCAAGAAAGCCACAGGAGGGCGGAGGTGGATTTTACCTCAGGGACAGGGCAGAGTACAAAGGAGCAAGAAAAACTGGTGAGAAGAAACTTCAAGAGAGGGTTTCAGGTGAGGTGAGCCAGAGTTTGCGGGGAATGGTGATCTCAGAGTGAAGGATCTGGACCTGGTCATGTAAACAACAGCTAACTGTTGATCAGAAAATGACTCTCTCTGCACTTAAGGACAGTTGAGTCACTAGGTGCTCTATCTATCTATCTATCTATCTATCTATCTATCTATCTATCTATCTATCTATCTATCTATCTATCTATTCATCCTTCTGTCTAATCATCTGTGTGATAAAGATAACACAGACAACCAGGGGATCAAGGGAGTTAAAGGAGATTTAAATTCCAGGGTCACTGTAAGGAACTTATGGAGGTGTAAGGAGGAGCTCTGTCCACACAGCTCATAGTCCATCTTCAGAATGGAGACCTGAAATTGCTCAACTTCCCAGCCCAGTCTGATATTTAGGAACCTTCAGAGAAGAGTCACAGACTGAAGGTATTGCTGTAAGGAATGAGACTTTGGGGCCTCTGGCCACAGTACCCTGGGAACCCCCAAAGGCACTGCTGGTCCTCTGGGAGTGCAGACCTGGGATCAGAGGACTCTCAGGTGTCCCTGTGCACAGAGAATGGCGCAGAATGCAGAAAATGGCAAAACACAGTTCAGAAAGGACTTGCACACCAGTCACAAGTCTCTACCTGCAAGTCACACATACGCCTGAACATACTGGTGCTGCCTCTGTCCCTCAGAAAGGAAGTGGAGACCTGATGCTCTCAGTATGTGGGTCAGTTGTTCCCAGTAAAATCCTTATCGAGTCCTGTCTTTCACTTTCAGTCTCTAATCCAAAATTCAACTCACCCAGGAAGTTTTTACAGTCACCCCTCCACTTGGTATTTACTCCTAGCTCAAAGCACGTAGTCATCCCCCTTAGTCAGTCTTTCATTCGTTTTTCAGTTGCTTGTGGTCAGAAATGGTCTAAAAATATTAATATTTGCTTTAATATCTGTTTTAAGATATATTAATCATGTAACATACCACAGCATGTTATAATTTTTCTATTTATTACTGGCTACTGTTTTTATCTCTTACTCTGCCTAATTCATAACAAACTTCATCATAAGTATGTATGTATGGAGAGAACACAGTATGCATGCTTTCTTCTCTCTGCAATTGCATGCAGTAGCCTATTTGTGTACTAGTTTGTCCTTTCCTGTTATTTGTATTATATTCTTTAGACATTTTGTGACTGTCTTCTCTCCAACTATATTATAAGTTCCCTGAGGGGAACAAACCTATTATTAAGGCTCTGGTTTTATCCCGTAGTTTTGCCCCTGCCATTTCTTGGTACACAGTGGGCATTCAATAAGTGCCCTTTCCGTCACATCAAGTTGTTAAGTCAAAAGAGAATTCAGTGGTTTATAGTTAGTTCTAAATCTTTCATGACTGGAGAAGAAAGAAAATGAGAAGGTATTTCAGCCTTAAAATGGCATGGGAAATTTGTTTTTTTCTCTATAGCAATACAAGTAGATGATATTGGATTTACCGTGTAGCAGGGATCATGGATGTGCAATACAAAACCCAGGTGACAGTATGAAATGTATCTTGTGTGTATTCACAAAATTCTACAGAATCAATCACTACCCCTTTGACTGAGTTAATATGAACTCCAGTGGCAGTAACCCAGGACCTCTAATAGAATTCACTGAGGGGAAATGGTAGCTGTTCCCATGGAAGCATTACCTTCCTGCCAGCTGTGATCTGTGAATGACTGCCTCCCGAAAACGCATTGACACAATAGGCTGTAATGGCTCGAATGGGGCCTTAATGTAGTGCAAGCCAGTGATCCACAGACAATGTCTTGCAGGGAGCTCTCTCAATGGCCTTCTCCAGAGCTTTCCTTCATGCTCTCAGGGTCTGTTCAGGTACCTCTCTCAGCATGGGGATGTCTGCCCCTGCCTGAAGACTGCCGGAAGTTTACTTCAAGGAATCTTTTACACTAATGAGCACTGTGAAGCCAATAAGAAAATGAAGAAGAGCTGCAGATGGAAGATTTGATCTAATCTACACCAATACAGGTCTAGCTGTATTGGCTTCAGGAGTGTGATTAAGCTCCAGCATCCAGATCAAGTTTTTATTTCTTAATAAAGCTCCTGTGTTCACACCTAGAAAGGCCCTGCAACTCCTGGGGCAGTTAATAGTCAGTGAGTGTTTGATGATTTTACTCATAGTTTTGAGATCATTGTACATACAGAATGGTTTCTGCCCTCATAGAGTTTCTGATTGAGTTCAGAAAGGTGAAACAGATCCCCCAGCCATTGTGGGCTAAATTGCTAAGTAGATGCATTGCTCTGTCTTGTTAGATGATGGTGCACTGAAAGCTGCCTACTAAACGCCTGTACTTCACATGTGTTATTTTAATTCACTGAAACAAATGGTACAGGGTAATGAAGATCAGTAGAATGTGGCAGGGTAAAAAGTGGACTGGTCCATGGAAGCTGAAAAACCTGGAATTTTATGTTCTTAGAATAAGTCAAGGGTATAAAGAAAGGAGAATTGAGAAAAAGGGGGAGGTTCGAAGTTGTTAACATACACTAATGTCTGTTATGCTTCAGACACTTTACAGGTTGTCACATTTTTGCTTAACAACATCTTAAGAGGTGAGATCATTAACATCACTTTATACATGAAGAAGTAGCAGCTTTTGAGCCTGTTTTGCCAGCTCATGTAACCAGAAAATAATGGAGCTGGTCTCAAGCCTAGGTCTATCTTTGCCAAATCCCATATTCTTTCTACTCCATGGTTCTATCACAACTTCTGTCATCTCAGCCAAAGCACATGGGTAACAACTCTCTTACCCACTCTGCCTGTGTTTCTTACCCTGCCGTGTATGTGAACAGTCTTCCACAGAATAGTCCTTGATGAAGGGTTGGTTAGAAAAGGGGGAGATCAAGAAGTCACAGGTGAATACCAGATTCAAGTGTGCTTTGCCAGCACCTAGGTAGCAGTGAGCAACCATCCTGACTGGTCAGTGCATAGGCTATTTAAAATGTGTAATATTTTATAAAAGCCTCTTCTAGGGCCGGAGATTTGGCTTAGTGGTTCTTGCCTCACAAGTGCAAGGTCCCTGGTTCAATCCCCGGTAACCACATACAACAATACTGGGCATGCTACGCCCACTGGTAATCAGTACGTCATACCACAGATGCCGGGCTTGGTGGCTCAAGCCTGTAATCCCGGCACTCTGGAGGCAGAGACAGGAGGATTGCTGAGTTCGAGGCTTGCCTAGGCTACATAGTGAGCTCAGGACCAGCCTGAACTACAAAGTGAGACCCTGTCTCAAAAAAAAAAAAAAAAGCCTCTTCTACAATGTCCTCACTGGGTCTCTGAAATTTCACTGCCACCTTTTTTTTTTTTTAGATAAAAAAATTCCAAATTTGAATGTATTTTTAAAGTCAAAGAAAGTATATGAGAAGCACTTACTGCTGAGAAAAAATTTACACTGTGAAAAAGTTCAGTTCTCAAACTCATCATGCTATATTTCTTAGAAAACCTTAAAATTATGATAAATCAAGCACAAAATTTTGTTTAAAGTTTAAATGTACACAATTTTCTTGATTTGGTTAAAACATAACATAGAAGGTTTTGATTTTTGTTTGTTGTATGTATACCTAAAACAATTCTTTTATTACTCCATTATCCCCAATATTTAACTCTTCAGAAATAAGCACTTGTAAAAATTTAGTGCAGGTCTAGTTTTTTCTATTATAGAGGAACATAAAATATACTTTAAATGTTTTACAAAAATCAGGTCATATAAACTATGCTGCAGCTTACTTTTATACATAATGTATCAAGGACATCTTTTCTTGTCAATATGTATAGATCCATCTTGTTCTTTTAAACATCTACATAGTATTCTGTATAAGGTTATATCATATCTTCAAGTCTTCCTGACATATATTGAGAGTGTTTTCAGTATTTTGATATCTTAACGCTATCATAAACACCTTTGTACATTTTTACACATTTCTATAAATATTTTTGTGGAAAAATATTCTTTTCAACACTTTGACCTTTTTTTTAGTAAATTTATGGTAAGTACTCTCTGTGCCTATTTTATACAAATTCATGCATATATTTATTATTATCTGTGTAACTTACAGATACATCATTGATACGTTATTTCAGGATTATAGCTCTAGATATTTAGGTACAGGTCTTGATTAGCTATAGCCTCTAGATACAACATCACAATGACAGTTTATATTTTTTGCTCTCACAGCTGATGATTCTCCATTGAGGTGAAAATCAAACACTAATCCACCAGGTTTCAAACCACCGCCAAAACTCAGAATAGCAACTCATTACTGGGGTAGTCAGGGTTTTTCTGAAAGAGCTGAAGCTTTAGCTGTGCCTTGAACCATAAGGATAATTTGGACGGACTAAAAGGAACCAAGAAGGTGAGCACTAGTGCTCAGGACCATGGACAGAGCAGAGGGTCCCTGGAGGGGAAGGTACACTTTAAGAGGAGTCCTAATTGCAGGGGTAGGATAGGATGAGTGAGGGTTTAAGATGTGTGTTTTGTAAGACAGATGACAACGCCTGCATTTTATGTAGAAGTAGGAAATTATGACCAATGGACATTTGGGGAAATGTTTAGCAAAACTAGCAGTTGTAAGAAGTAGAGTCTGCCTACAAATAAAACTGGATAACCTAGTGAGACATTGTGTAGAAAGAATCAATGTGGCCAATGGCTACTGCTTACTGAGAATTTGCTCGTGCTTAGCATGTGCTAAGGATTTCAGTTAAACCATCTCATTTAATCCTTTCCAGGACCACCATTTGGAACTATAACAAAACCTCAAGAGTGAAGTATGCTGAAGTTTAGACTAAGTGATTTGTGTAAGGTCACTTAGTTTACTCATTGCAGAGTTATAATCCTAATCCATGGGCAAAACTAGGAAGAGACAAAATGTTGTACAGATTTGTCCTGTATTAGCTAATCACTTCGAAACAGAGAGGTTCCACCTTTTGTCCATTGTGTTTCTCTTTCCATGGAAAAGAGCAGTTTCTTTCAAAATTAATGAGTTCAAGTTACCCCCAGGATAGCTCCATCCAAATTTAGGAGGTCTTTGAGTGCCAGTCACTCATACAGTGTTATCCAACCTCTAGAGATCTCTCATTCATAATGAGGTAAAACAGATGATAGTACAGACTGATCACTGCTCTAAGTCTCATGGTTCTTTCATTCTATTTTAATTATCAAATGATAATTATCATTTGTATTTTAATTATTAAATGATGCTGTTTAGAAGAGGACTGAGCTAATAAACTCTTACAATCTTATAATCTCTTGCAATTTCCTATGTATTCATTAATTTAATCATTTTAAAGCATTTCTTGGGTCCTAGTATGTATACGCCTGACTTTTCTAAGTGTGTTCTCTGTTATTATCTGTGACTTATGTCTTAACCCATATAATCTTCACACTGACACTATGAAGTATTTCTTCATAAGAGTAGGCACAGAGAGATTAAGTCATTTGTCCAAGATCACATAGCTATGTAGCACAATTCAGATTTAAACCTAGGTAACACCCAAAGCCCTAGTGCAACCTCAGTGCTTTGCTCAATAACCACAATAACCATAACATGCCGTTCTCTATAATTAGTATTTGGCTAAGGGTGAAATTAAAACCTTTAAGAGAAGCTGTAGAAATCTGTGGTTCATGCTTTGGAATTTCAGGACTATGTTTGAATTCTAGTTTCCTCACATGCTGGGTAACCTCATTTCCTCCAAAGCTTTTCTCATCTGTAATGTAGGGATAAAATAACGCCTGCCCTACAAGGTTGATGTAAAGTGTGAAGACGAAGTTGAGTGCCACAGAGGGAGCCTGAAGTACCTGAACAGTTTTCAGAACATGTCCAACCATTTTTTTGAAGTATTTATAGATACAGAATTCATCTTGGCTCCAGCCACCTAATCACATGCTTTGAAGAAGCTTCTGGAGTCTAACACCTACTAATTCACAACTCTCGGCATTTAAACATTGGAGCAGACACATTTCTGTGGGAGGGTGGATTCCAAGGGATTATTTATATTCTCTGAAATTCCTGGGAAAACAAGTGGACAATTATTGTGTGAAATCATGGAACATCCTAGAGCTATGCACACTGATGGGCAGATAAGTTTCCACTCTGATGGGGGCAAGCTGAATATTGAGCACTTTGTGTGCATTGCGTACCATCCACTGGTGGTATAATGAGCTTCCACAACTGGGGATCACTGTGTTGGTGCCAGAGCAGCCCTACAAGGGGGATTAGTAGGCCTGTTTTGTACTTTGATTGCTTGAAACATTTCCTAAATAAGACCATTATTTGCATTTTCCTGATGGTTAATTCAAACATAGCTTGGAAAAGATAGACAATGAGTTTAAGCAATGAAACATAAAAAGAGGAATCACAATACCTTTTCCCATTTCTATAAATGTTAAACTTCTTTCTTTCCAAATAAGTGTGCCTACATAATATATATTCATACTCATAGACCTGCAGTTAGAAAGTACAATAAAAATGCAATTAAATCTACCCAGGAACTCATCATACTAAAATCATACAATGCAGGGCAGAATCCCACTCCTAAGATGGCTCACTCTTATTTCCTTTGGTACTTCTTTATATAGGAAGGAGACCCAGACTGAAAGCTACTGCTCCATATGAACTTATTCAAGCTCCTGTCTTCCACAGGGCTGCTCTAAAACTTCCTCCAAAAACTTAGCTTAAATACTTCTGAGCCATTTCTGTCCCACACTGGGGACATTACTCTTTCATGCTGACCATCATCAAGGCCGCCGGTCATCTAGAAGGTTTGTGGCTGCATTCAGGCTGACTAGGATATCAGAAGGCATTCCTTTCCTCTTCCTTTCCTAGAGGACAGAGCGAGTGCTTTCAGAGACACTGATGCCAAGTGCTGTCTCAGGTACACAAGGGCTTTCACAACACATTGCCTTCTTCTCTACCCCTTCTGGCCCTAGGAGAAGGAGGCCATTCACCATGCTGCTCTGTTCTGCTCCCAACCCTAGATCTCCTGTTCCAGATACGTGCAGATGTTGATGGCAACACAACAGCTCTTAGCTGAGCGTTTGGATGCCAGCACTCTCAGGGGTAGTAAATATAGCCACTGTCCAACTTGGGCATGGGGCACTTGGACTTTGGAAATCAGTTTCTATAATAAATGCATGTCCCATGAAGAAATTTTCTTTGAAAATAATGGCACAACAGCAGAGAGTTTTGTATGTAATTTCCCAAACAACCCAGGACTGCTGGGACACTGGCCTCCCGGAGGAACCTGCTTTTTGGTGCTGTGGAACTTGACCTTGAACATACTTCTTTCTTCACAGTCTCTGTGATTCATGACAAGGCCTTACAACTGAGTTTCTAGTACAGGAATCAGAGCCAACAGAGAGAGTTCAAGTCCTTATTTCCCTATCCACTAGTTGTAATAATCCAGCAATTCATTTCTCCAAGACTCAGTTTTCTTACTTGCAAAATAGGGAATAAAATATTAACTACCTCATTGGAAAGGCATGCAAACTGCTTAACATGGGGTCTGGGATATAATAAGAACTCATTAAATTCATTCTTACTATTCTTTCAAGCCACCTCATACACATTATTTATGATCTTCAATACAACTCCTTTTACACATAATGGAGTACTACTCACACAGAGAGAAGGATAAACTGGGGCCATCTGTAGGAAAATGGATGCATCTTGAGATCATAATGCAGAGTGAAATAAATCAGACACGGAAGGTTAAATAGTACATGGTTTCCCTCATGTGAAAAACTCAAAATATAAGAGGAAAATAGAAGATATACTATAAAAAGTGGGGAGATAGATCTTTTGCAGATGGAAAGGAGATTCGAGATTATAAAAAGGGTAGGGGGAGGTAAAAAAGCTGAAGGTGAGGAGAGTTGAAAGACTGAAGGTTGAAGATGCAACATGTGCATGCACGAGTACATATTTAAGTATATAAATGAGTATATATTTAAATTAAAATGAATTTATATTTATGTATCACAAATAGGTACTAAGGATAATAACTGGCATTAATTCCTTTGTATATAGCTAGAGCGGTGCAGGCTCAGACCAGCTCCATGATTCACACCAAGTTAAAGAAATAGCAGAACCAGATGTTTCTGCCCTCCGACCTCCGAAATTCTGCTCTGCTTCACTCTGAATCCAAGTCACCTTGGCCCCAGGCAAACCACCACCCTAATGAAAGTGTGATAGCACCATCCTGGGTCAATAGCCCCCATATTCCTAGGCTCAGCTTTCAGGATGGATTCCAGCAAAGCCCACCTACTACACAAAGCCATGCCAACCAGGACATGTTTACAAAGTGCCTCTCAGCATAGAAACTGGCCGTTCTGCAGGCATATTTCAGCAGGAAACAAGGTAGCTTGCCTTCCACAGGGTTTGCTCCTGCATCTCATAACCAGGGGGGAAGAGTCACAGCTTTCTTTATTGTCCCATAACCTTTCAGTTATGTGAGGTTTGGCATGAAATGACAGTTGTTAACACAGCAGGCCACCTCTTGGCATTCCAGTGATGGCTATATTAGTGCCACCACAGGGCCCAGGCCTGCCATAAGCTTTCTGTGAATCAAAATGCCACTAATTTCCCCCTTTTAAAAGCCACAAGATGGTATCCAGGCTGTGCTTTTCAATTTATATTGTTCTGCCATGCAGTGGCAAGATCATGAATTTTAAGCACCTACTGAGATTTGGCCCTATAGCAGCCCCGTAGGCCCAGAGCCACCATGGGAGAACGATGTTAGGTGAGCATAACAGTATTGTTACAGGGGAATCTGACTGTAATAAACCCTAATGACTGAGGATAAATTCAGTGAGGATTTTCATTAAAGACTAATTCTCTCTTTTTCCCATACCCTTACCTCACCTTCTCATACAGTATATAAATCTTATGTCACATAACTCTGAATAGGACCAAAACATGCATCTTACTGCCTTCCATAGATGCTGCAATAAAAGGGAGAGATAGAAGGAGAAGGTGGAGGAAGGAGAATGGAAGACCAGTGTTGATCATGGCTTTATTAATAATTCATAATCTGTTTCCCCAAACCAAGGCTTCCTTCCAACTTTCTTACTCAACTGATGTTGCTCAAAGTCTCTTAAATACTGGGCCTTGAAGTATAAATTCTTAATTTGTCCCCACATGGTCACTCACACTCAGTGACTGATCTGCCTTCCTTCATGATATCTCTCCCCTCCAGCTTTCATTTCTACCCCCTCCACTATCACTCCACAACAGACAGGACCGCCACAGAGGTCCTTAGAACTTGGACTGAGCTACTGGAATCATCAATTTATGTATAAGTAGATAAGAATTCAGTTCTGATTGCAAACAAATCTGGATTCAAATTCTAGACCAGCAAACTTGTATCTGTGTAATCATGGACAAACATTTCCAAGACCATCTAAAAAGTAAAGATAATAATAAATGACCCTTCTGAGGGTGTTACAGTGATCAAGAAAACACATGCCAACCGCTCACATTAGTTTTTAGCTCTCTTGTATAATCAATCCCCCCTTTTTTGACCTATGCGCTTCTTTCAACCTGCTCTTACCAAAATAAAGCAGCAGTGAGAACATTTTCTGTTTTAAATCCTAAAGTAGTTATCAGATAAATATCCCACCATTGAAGAACAAAGAAGAGGAAAACCCAATCGCAGTTGATATCTGTGGGATTCCCACAGGAATCCTATTTCTGATCATGGAATTCAGACTACAAAACATATTATATGAATACAATTGTTTTGTATACAATGAACTCTGATGAATAAGAAATAAAAAAGAAGTTGTGCACAGCAGTTTATACTTGTAACCCTATTACTCGGGAATCAGTAGCGGGAAGGATTGCCAGGAGTTCTAGGCCAGCCTGGGCTTACATAGAGTTGAAGGTTGGCATGAACTACATAACAATACACTGTTTTAAAAAGAAAAAGAAAAAGAAAAAAACCCCACAGTGCAAATAGTTTCTGTTTTACAGAAATAAATTATCCCCCACTCTGTGCCCCTCCGTCCTTACTAAGCAAATCATTGTTTTTCCCAGCCAAATTCAACAACACAGTGTTTGTCCTGATCCATTTGACAAGTGTAAATCAAGTTCCTTCTTCCCAGAAATCATTAATGTTTGAGCCCAGAGTACCAGAGGGTGAACAAACTCAAAACCAGGCTGTCCCAACAAGTCTGTCCAGTGCCAGACACTAGAGGAAGCGGTAAGTTCTCGAAAACTATCACAGTGGCAACAAAGGGACCATACAGGGAGGTCACTGGAGGACACAGATGCCCTAAACCAAGAACCAAGAATCAAAACTGGGAGTAATGAGAGGCCGAAGTGCTGCTATTATTGTTTTCGTTACTATCATCTTCCTCATCAACATCATAGGCTACTGGTCCTCTCTCTGAAATTCTGAATCCCTGGGACGAGGATGTGTTTTGGAATTCAAAACTCTCAGATGTTTGGATACTTTAATTCAGTTAATTTTAATGCATTACTATTTCTGGAGGAAATTACCCTGAGCGGAATTAGGGCTAATCTTATCAATTCAGGTCATACAAACATATACAAATTTTAAGGTCTGCTTGCACACAATGAGTTTGGACATCAATTTATAGTCAAAATAACTTGCTTTTTAGAATTTGGGGTGTTTCAGAATTACCAGTAAGAATCTATGGGCCAACAAAAGACCTTGGAGCACCGGCCAGCGTGGGAGGACCCCCACACAACTGCTGGTTTGAATCATGAGTAGTAGACATCATCTCTACAGTAAAAGGATGAAACTGAGGCTTAGAAAATCTTCTCACAGTCATCTGATAATTCAATTTCAACCCACAAACCAGAGCTTGGGTGAGTGCAGGATTTGGAGTCAGGGATTCTGCTGTTCTTGGCCATGAAGAGTGTAATACGGCAGAGCCATGAACTCACATTTCTAAGATTATGGTTTGATGTAGATGTAATTGGACTAAACTTGAAGTCCAATTTGGACTAAACTTTGCATTCATCTGTTTTATTGGCCTTGTTAGTGACTCTGAGTTGTGACTCTGATTTGTGACTCTCATTCATCTCTTGGCATTTTGAAATTCTATTTTGATGACTTTGAGTTGTATTGGGGTGAATAGAGTCTTTTATTCTGATATCAATCATTAACTCTAGTGACTCAATTTTCTCCTAACGGCCAGTCTAGGATGTCTTCAAGGTTATTTTAAAAGTTACTTTGATTCCACAATGTCAGCAGCCATTACCTGCACCTGATACCATGAAGGCGACAAGAGAGATGTTATTTTTAAAAGTGCAAAAGCAAAAGAGATCACGTTGTCCTGCCTTTGGTCTTCAGATTGTATTTATGCATGACAGTCATGAAAAGGCTATCAGATTGTACCTGCCCAACTGTGTAAGAGACAGCCTTAGGGCAAACGATCATGGCTGCATATTGGGACCTCCATGATAACTCTCATTCCATTGTTCTGTCATGATTTAGTGACCAAGTCAGTTAGAGCTATGTAGAGAGGTGCAGGAGGGCACCTCTCCTACCTTCTCTCCTGCACCTACTTTTCTAGACCCTAGATCATCTCACCAGTGACCAGGCTTCTGTAACAAGGCATCATCAGGACAGATTTTTTTTAAAGCAGTAATCTTCTGGAACTCTATCATCCAGAAGATTCTACAGTTCCATGATGCCCAAATCCCCTCTCTGAAGCTCTTCTGGGGAAATAAGTATCTAAACTTTGAAGTGTTTTCCCCAAGTGCAGGTTTTCTGCAATGTAAATAGTTTAAGTCTTTTGTTGCATTTATTTCCCTTTGGACTTGGATGCCCCAACAAATAAGTTGGTTTTTCACATTGGAGCCTGCTAAATTGCAGATTGGAGAGAGTACACTTGGCTGGGCAGGGAAAGAGGGAGCCATCTTCTACCTAATGTGTGTGAGGGTTTTCACTTGACTCCTATTAATACTAATGAGGGTAATCCACCAAAATCCCTGGACACTGAGATGAAAATGTATGCCTTCATGTAGAGATTTTCTGTTACACTGTTGATAATTCATTGTATGATGTGATCAACTTATAGTATAATAATGGTGCTTATACATCACACTTTGAAAATGCTTTTTATTGACTTAATGTGAATATTATTGCTATCATTTATTACAGAGAAGTATCTTGTAGTAATTGAAATACAATATGGTGTCATTAATCATCCAGAATACAAAATGTTAACTTTAAACTGGTCACACTATATTAAATGCTCCTCTAACCATAAAGCAATTTGATTTTGAAGTGTGTAAAAAGCTGGATGTTTAGGATTTAGTGTAACTAGCACATAGAACACATTTCTGTATTGTTTTTCAACAGTTGGCTTAACTGAAATAAACGGTATTGTTTCTCCTTCCACTGTGTATGTGCTAGATAAAATGATTGTTTAAATCCAGGGAACCAGGGAATTGAACTCCTTTCCCTTCTCTCAATATTGACCTTGAGAACTAGTTAATAATCTTGTCCATATTTTCAATATTTAACTCACTGGAACTTTAAATTTAAAAAGTGATACTGTAAGATAAAATAAAATCACTGAAAATGAGTTGGAGGGAGGATCACAGGTCTTGGCTCACCTGTCATTCGGTGCGTCCTGGGCCAAAAGCCCCACTGACTCTCAAGCAGCCACTGAGACTGAGATTAGGTTAGATTTAATAGGCCAAATTGGATGGTCTCATGTTCCTTTTCATACAGCAGAATGTGACTAATAACAAAAGTTGCTCGTAACTTGTACACTAAAGGTATATGTGTAGAAAAATATATTTGGGATATATGAAACACAAAGAGAACACTGTTATATGGCTTGCGATATCATAATAACTTTATAATAAAGAAAAATTTAACTCCATCTTTAAGCTGCCTTTTATATCTGAAAATATTTCTTAGGCATATGACAGTTTATCTACATTATTAAATAGTTTAACTTTTAGAAGCTACTTCTTTTATCCCAGGAATTTAGAATAACTCACTGGGTGGTATTTTCATATTTAAAAATTTATATCATCATTCCATTTTTGGAATAGTGCCTTTTTTAATTATAGAGGTAATATATGCTTACAGTAGATAATCCACAAAATATAAAGAAGAAATTAATACACTTGAAATGCCTCAAGGCATATTCCCAAAAGCTTTTGTAATCACTTGGAATGAGGCAGAGATGATAAAACACTCATGGAAGGCCTCAAAACCAGTTCTTTCTCTTTTCATTTCATGTCAACGATAAGCAAGCAATTTAGGACCCTCTGTGTGTTTGGGAACATAGAGGGATTCTATGTCATTTTATATTCAACTTTTTCAGTAGCATTTTTCTTCTCTTCATAAGCACATTTATTATTTTTACCACTTTGTAAAGAGATTAAAATGAAAATGTATGAAGAGTCCTGGAAGGTAGTCAGCTTTGAAAAGCTGTTTACTTGCCATGGGCATGGTTTGGGAGGCTAAAGGTCAAGGGTGAGTCACCAGAAGGCCCTGCAGGCCTCTGTTCAGATGTGCTCAATACTCTTTCATCTCTCTCTGTTTTTGTTGATGCCAGCTGTGTCTACCTTAATCCTCCCTGTATGTTGATGTCTTTTTTCTTAATAATCTATAAGCAAACCCTAGAAAGGGGCATGTGCTCGCTAGACAGTAATGCTTGGAAAGGGTGATGGGAAAAAATGCAGAGAAAAGAAGCAGAGCAGGTAATCAGTTCCTTCTAATAAGATGTCAGAGAATCCAACAGCATGTTTGATAAAGACCTGATTTTTTTTTTGCCTGATTTGGAGCATCAATGGAAGCTATGATTTCTAAATTTTATGTGATACCTGCCACAAAGGCAGGCTGATCTCAGCCTAGAATCTCCAAATGCTTTCAACGAACAATCTTTTTAAAAATGTAATAAGTGATAAATCTGCTGCATGATTTTCAAGCTTTTAGGAATAAGAAACCTTAAAATACAATGGGCATAATAGATGACATGTAAAACTGTAATTTGCATGTTTATTTCCAATAAATAGCGCTATAAAAGATACTCCTTCTTAAACTCCTCCTTTCTTAAAACAAAAAGGTGGAGGTAAAATGACAGTTGAGTAGATTTCTGACATCTTCCCCCCCACCCCAGTGCATGAAGAGAGGAAGTGAGGGGCTGGAAGGAACATCCATATATCCTAGTCAAATTTCTCAGTCTAAAGGAGTATGGGAGCACACTGACCAGATAAAGAGAAGACTTTAAAATAAAAGGAAAATAAAAGCTAAGTCAGAGTCCTGAGTATACATTATGGCACGTTGTTATCTCGAAAACACAATTAGAATGTGTTACTTATTTGATGTCTCCATTGGTACCTTCATGAATGAGCACTACCTGTCACAGGCCCCACCTGTGGAAGGCAGCAGGATGTAGCCTTCTGTGGAAGTTTATCAAAAAGTAGTGCTGATCTCCAACGATAAATGCTGGTGTGGCTGTGGAGAGAAAGGAACCCTTCTCCACTGTTGGTGGGATTGCAGACTTGTGCAACCATTGTGGAGATCTGTGTGGAGATTTCTCAGAAAACTAGGACTATGAGTCCCATTTGACCCTGCTATCCCCTTGCTAGGAATATACCCAAAAGAACTTAAAAACTCACATTGGAAAGACAGATGTACACCCTTGTTCATAGCAGCTCAGTTCGTGATAGCTCAATCTTGGAAACAACCCAAATGTCCATCAACTGGAGAGTGGATAAAGAAGATGTGGTTTTTTTACAAAATAGAGTATTACTCTGCCATAAAGAATGACAAGATCAATCCATTTAGGTGCAAATGGAGACATCTGGAGGATATAGTAATAAGTGAAATCAATAGATCACAGATAGACAATTCCTGGATCTTCTCTTTGGCATGAACACCTGTAGATGCAAATGAGTTCTAGAAAGTAGGACAGCTTTTATAGAGTGGAATATTTCTATAGGAAACTTGGTGTGGGAATGTGATGAGGGGAAGGAATAAATATGATACAGAAAGAAAATAAAAGAGCATGTATAA